>JAAEAF010007782.1:0-38531 GCA_011037195.1 Triatoma infestans
AGACAGTTCGTCGAACACAACATCCTGGGTGAAGAGTATGTATAGACAGACAGTGAGACAGTGGGACAACTTCACCGCCACTCGGTCAAACAATACCTTCTCCTGCCCCCATACTTCTTCTTGTTCATCTTCACACCAGCACTAAGCCAAAAGAACAATTTCGAGCTACACAAAACACAAGATAGGTCTTAAAACTGTTATCCCAATAGGATTGTCCACTGTCGTCTCACTATGTGGACCTCTCTTACCTCAATCTTACTTTACTCCCTCAGCTACATATCAATGTCAGTCTACTGTTAAAATTACTACTGCTTTTATTTTTATTTTTACATTGTAAATCTACTCTTAAATAATTTAATATAAAGATAACCCTGAACAAAATCTGGTGTCAATTATTCACACGACTCCTCCTCCTGTTACAGATATTATAAAATGCCCAATTTCCCTTCAATTTCAAATTCTATTTAATTGTTCTAACATAAACATACGGGTAGTAGGGAGACAAGTACCAACCCAAGCAGGTACAGACTGGATTACATTATAGAGAGCGCCAGTAATACTGAACCAATACATTTGAATTTTAACGTCCCACATTCCTCAAAACCACCTAAAAACAATTTCTAATTTTTTTTATTTATTTATTTTTTTTAATTTAAGGCGCTTCAACATTTATGGTCATTAGCGCCCGGAGCCTTCTCAGAGCACTGCCGGCCTCCGGACAATGTTCTCTCGCTACAGACAACACTGTCCATCACTGGACAGTGAGCTGTAGAGGCTCCTAGGAAGAAAAAAAATATTTTTATTTATTTATATTTATTGATATTTACACCTATTTTCAGAAAAAAGTTAAAAATAAAAGTGACAGCTATATATATCTGGGCAGTTAATATTCCAAGTTTAAATCTGAAGAGTTATAATCGTCTTGCAGAAAAAAAAACTTAAAACCTGTTGTTTAGTAAAAAGCAGGAACTAAATAAAAGAAAATTAAAAGGTGAGGGAGGCGCCTCTAATAGGCTCTCCAGTCCCTCTGGTAGGTTCTGTTAGTAAAAAACTGGAAATAAAAATAAAAGAAAATAAAAGGTGATGAAATGTTATTGGTGTGATTTGATGTAGTGTAATGGTAGCTTGTAGTGGTTTGAGCGGTTTAGTAAAAGGGCTTGTGAGTATATATTATGTTTAAGAGAGAAGTATTAGTAATAAGAAAGTAGTCACCACTGCTAACAATAAATATATTCTATTAAAATAATAACTACATGTTATTTACAAAGGAATTATTAACTTATTAATACGCACTGATGCTAAGAGAGCGAAAAACAAGTGTTCCTAAGTGTTCTGCTTCGGTGTCTACAACAAACTATGCCTGAAGGAATGTCTTCTAATTGTTATTTCAAATCCTCCCCTGTGAGAAGACAATGCTATCAAGTTCATGAACTCTAAAAGACAATAGTGGTCTTCTACCTGAAATGTCCTTTTGCAAGGAAGGGAATGTCACATATTCTTCATAATTTAGATTTTTCAAATTAAATATATTTTTATATTTCTTGCATCCATCTCAGTGAGCTCTTTATACCGTATTATCTCAACCTCTGGTAACGTCTGTTTAATAAATGCAGGCAAAACATTTAACATATACTGAATTGAGGTAAAATACCTCGGCTGGGCTCTGATTAATAGAAAGTAGAATAAAATAAAAGGTGAAAATATTAAGTGGACTGTATGTGAATTGAATAAACAGAGAGAGCAAATAGGCTCATTTAATATAAACAAAAATGAATATTAAATTAAATTTAAAATAGGTAGCAATAGTATTTATTATCTTCACCAAGCCAAAAGGAATGGCGCTTGGCTTAAACGCAGAATCCTTCACCAGTGCAGGTAAACTCATGTGTCCTTAGTCCATATCGAGGACAAGGGAAGAGGAAAATAGGAAAAGGAAATAAGACCTTGGATGCCTGTAACTCCAGAGTCTTGATCCATACACTGCTGTTTGGCTGATGAATTTTGATAATAATGAAACGGGCTCCCAGAATCTGCTTGGCCGGAAAGCAACCGGAAGTAGACCATATGCTTACGCAATAGACCTTTGCAGGCCGGGAGAGCCGGAGAGACACTCACTCGACAAGAGACCAACTTATTAACACTAACCCCGAGGAAAACCAGTAGTGGCAAACTTAGGTTTTCATGCTGAAGAGTAGCGGAAGCGGTTTGAACTGTATAGACAAAATGCGTGCTAACTTGTGCTGCATATATATTGCTCGTACGAATGTAGAATAGTGACTGACTTAGAGAGGGCAAAAAGGGACTACCCCCTCTCTACATTCAGGACACACCCTATAGATTGGTGAATTATTGGCAAATTTGAATTCGTATAAATACCGAACACCTACTCTATACATAGCACTTGCAGTTAAACGATTTTCTTCAAATCTGGAATTCTAGCAATGCTCCTAATGTATATTAAATATTACATAAATGACAGAACCATATACTATACTTTACTATACTATACTATACTTTAGAGGAAAGCTTATATACCGCTACTATTTCCACAGAAAACTTTAAAAAGAAATCAATTTCTCCGGGAAAATTTTTCAATATAAATGATGGGTATTTGTTCTGAGATAATCGCAAAAAACTCAAGAAAAAAAAGGTACTCTTGCGGTTGATGGATTTTGTTCGAAACTTTCGTGTCAGACGAGTTGGTAGCAGCCAAACTGAATACCAACTTTGAACTTCCTGCGATTTTTCGTTTTTGATAGATTTTGTTCACACGCAAAATCTGCCAATATCGCAATACCTTCTTTGGTATAACTCTAAATATAAAGAAAATCGGTCAACCGGAGTGCTACTTTACAAAGTAAGTTTCGAAGTTTTTGGAATTTTGAAGAAAGAAAGTTGGAATTGAGTAAAAAAAAAATAGTTTGAAGATTATTTTTTTCTTTTTTGTGATTTCCGTGAATATACAATTCGAAATTTGTTCAGTTAAATTTATATGTTAACTGATACATATCTTATCACTCTTATTTTAAAGATTGTTCTAAAAACATTAATTTTTGGGAGTTCTGGGGAACCTATGCCGCCGTTAGGGCTAACTTTCAATGGCTGCTATAACTTTTTCTGAGGCTAACTGAAATGCTAAATTTTCATCAACAACTAATGATTGAAAGGTTCAAAAAAACTATTAAATCCATTTACTGAAGAAAACTGTTTGGTACTGTTTGTGTGATGGATGCAAGAAATTATATCTATATATTTTAATTGAAGAAAATTATGAGAAAAATGCAAGCTCGTTGGCAAAAAGGGTAACCCAGGTAGAAGTGTACATTTACAGGAAGAGTTCATGAACCTAGTGAGCACTGTCTACCTAGGGAAGTTCATTCTCATAGGGAAGATTTGAACGAACAATTAGAAGGCATTCTTTCAGGACAGTTTAAGTTAAATTCTTTCAACGCCAGTTTAAGTTAATTAATCTAGCTAGCTTCAGTATACTTATAAGCATATTATTGTGATATGTAAAGATAAATTCTTTTAGAGAATAATATAATTATTTTAAAAACAGTGGTGCTCTCTTGATTATTTCTAAGACTACTCTCTTAAACATATATACTCACAAGCTCTTTACTATACCGCACACGCCACAAGCTACTACACTACTACAAACACACTATCACCAAATACATTAAATTTGAAAATTTCCATTATACTTTAAGAAAGATTCAAATCTTTATTTATTCTTCTTTATATTTTATTAGCAATTAATTTTATTGTTTCTTGTAATGCCTTCTTTTAATGAACGTTTTTGATATTGCTCTCTTTTCTTATGTTCAATTCTGAAAAGCTCGCTGGCATTCTTTTTTTTTTAAAAAAAAAGAAAGTAACAAGATAATACTTAATTAATTAAGACATAAATGGCATTCCATGAAAGGCAGGTCACGTGACAAAAGATACCAATGGGTAAATTTTTAACTAGTTCTTAATCTATAGGTACACTCACGTGTGTTTAATTTCTTTTAATTTCCTGGTTACATACTATGGGTGAGAATTAGGAGCATTCTTATTCAACTACACTCTCCAAGTTTAATTCTGAAAGTGTTTACTAACCTTAAATTATTTAAATAAGTTACTAAAAAAACGTTATTTTCATTAACTTAATGTGTCTAACTTTTAATTTGTATATAAATAGAAAAACTAATGAAGCTTCTTATATGGGAATCTTTGGGAAAGAAAATTGTCATGGTTAAAGTATCATTAGTAATTAATAAACTTCTCGTCACGAATTAATTAGTGGTATTTTTCCCAAACTTCTATAACAACTCTTACTTTAGCTGCCAGCAGAATATTTAAAGTTTGAACTTACTGTCATTTTTTTTCTTCCCCTCAAAGATCTATTGTGCCTCTTATGAAGCGAAGCTGAGGATAATACTTCTAGGTCTACTGCTTTCAGAAATTTCATGACCTAGAACGTTGTTCATACAAGGTATGCGTATTAGGCCGAACTTCTTCAAGGACCTACTAAGTTTAGAATATCCCGTGGCAGAAAACCCGTTAGCAGTTAATTTTTAACTTCAGATTTATCATAGCTTTTTTCCATCAAAGCTAGGTATTGTCAGAATAAGCAATGCACCAGAGGTTTTCTTCAGAAGGAATGCTCTCTTGGCTGGCTTCCTCCTCATTTCTAAGCTCTCCTTTGAGGGATATCCCACAAAACAAGTCCGGTTCCAGGAACGGAATTGTGCACCTTTTCCAGACAGATATCAGTCGCTGTTATCAAAGCTAAATGCGTTGGTATCCAACAAAGGCTATTCTATTTTAATACAAAAGTCAATCAGTTTGCCTTATCTTGACTAACCATTTTCTTTCTGATGATTCCAGGGTTTAGTAGAATCATAATCTCCTTGTTTCGACAGTTTGTTTCGAAACTGTATTGGTTACACTTTACGCCTGGAAGATGTTCGAAAACTTCCCCACTTGCCGCTTGACACATACAATCTAGCCTCAGTGCTGAAAAGGAACCTCTTACTATCTGTGTCCCAGCTTAAACTGTTCTTGGGTTAATCTATTTATGAGCATCGCGAAGATGCCGTAATCACGGCGATTAAAACTGCTACCATATTAACACTGTCTTTGCTGCTTGCCCCGAGTGAATATTTTTTAAGCTCAAAATTATATAAAAGAAAAAACAAAGAAAATGAGCAAAACTTTTTTTGGAGGGGAGGAATCTTTTATCACTGTTTCATCAACGAATATCTTAAAATTTAACAAAACATTAATTCAGAGAAAAATAATGATTAATAATAAATACAGATAATTACAATGGAAAAATCAATTAATGTCATGACACGTATTGTTATTCTGACGTATTCAACATTTAATGCATATGGAAATCGTTAACTAACGTTTTTTCTCTTTTCTATTTCCTCATTGTAACCGTGTATTTTTCATTTCTAAACATTAATAATTAGGTTAAAATAACTTCAAAATATAATACTCAAATTCTCTTAAAATTTTGCTCGATTATTTTGTGTAATAAGCGAAAATTTTAAAATTCAAAGATCTATATTAAAAAAAAAAAAAAATTAATGATAATCAAGTTTTAAGAAAATATTAGCAATTAAGAAATACTTTAAGAAAAAATAAATAAAAAAAGTTAAACGTACTTAGCAATTATACTTCAAAATGACAATTTTTCTTTAAACTTCAATTGTTGCCATTTGTCCTAACATAAATATAGTGGTGTGGTGTGTGTGGGGGGGGGAGACGTACCAATCTAACCCAACCAATTAGAGAAGTGAAAAGTGCGTCAATAATCAATAGAATCATCCCCACATATTTGAAATTTAATGCCGCCAATCCCGCAAAACTAACTAATATCAGTTTTGTTTTTTGAAAAAGTTTCAAATAAAAGTGATAGGCTCATATCTGTGCAATTGGCATTCCAAGTATAAAGAAAGTTGTTGTAATCGAAATCTCACAACCGGTTAACGGGTTTTCTTTAAATTACGAAGTCTCGCAGGGATTCTTAATATATATATTAATATTATATAAGTAATAATAGAACCATAAATTGTATTGAAATAGTATTTTAGGGGCAATCTTAACGTTACTATTCCCCCAGAATCTCCTTAAAAAATCAGTTTTCCCAAGAAATGTTCCCAATAAAAGTTATAAGTGTTTATGTATATACATATAAAGGGTGACCAGAGTTATATGCTCCACCCACTTTTTTTTTAAACGGCTGGAAATTTCGAAAAAATAGAAAACACGTATTTAATCATTTTTAGTCTAGTTTATTTTCAGTGATTGATCCATTTTTTTAAACCCCAATATCCCGAGATACAGCATCCAACTTTTTTTTTTCAAATGGAACATTATATTTTTTTTGCATATTTTTATAGTAATTGAGCCTCTAAAAAAAATAAAAAAAAAAATTTAAAATCGGTTAGGTTTTTCAAAAGTTATGGTAATTTAAAATATGAAAAACAAATTTCAGTTTAATGTCAAAATTACCTTATTTTTTCTTGAAAGAAGCTCTTCAAACGGGGCACCATCAACGGATAGGCAAGCCAAAGCTCTGGACTCCCACGCTCTGTTTGTAGCAGCACTTAGGTGGCAAAGTCAACATCTAGGCAGACTAGAGTTATTCGACGTTCCATATCTTCGACTGAAGCCACGGGATTAAGGTTACTGTACACTTTATTTTTTAGATGTCCCCACAAAAAATAGTCTATTGGGGTTAAGTCCGGAGATCGAGGTGGCCATTGGATCGGACCATGAGTTCCTAACCACTTTTCGTGGAAATTCCTGTCCAGGTAACGTCGAACAACTCTCGCATTATGTGCCGGGCAACCATCTTGTTGAAAATACATATCTACCGACGTTTTAGAGGAACATCTTCAAGCAAAACTGGCAAAATGTCTCTTAAAAAAGTTAGATACCTTTCACCAGTTAAGTTCCCTCTGTAGAAGTATGGGCCGATTAGTTGGTTTCCTCAAACTCCAGACCAAACATTTGTAGAAAAAACAACCTAATGGCGTGTGGCGAAGGTAACTTGTGGATTTTCTTCTGCCCATATTCTAAAGTTCCAACGATTAAGAAAGCCATTGTTGGTAAACTTTGATTCATCAGTCCATAAAATTGTGCATTTTTTGTGGGGATATCTAAAAAATAAAGTGTACAGTAACCTTAATCCCATGACTTCAGTCGAAGATATGGAACGTCGAATAACTCTAGCCTGCCTAGATGTTGACTTTGCCACCTAAGTGCTGCTACAAACAGAGCGTGGGATTCCAGAGCTTTGGCTTGCCTATCCGTTGATGGTGCCCAGTTTGAAGAGCTTCTTTAAAGAAAAAATAAGGTAATTTTGACATTAAACTGAAATTTGTTTTTCATATTTTAAATTACCATAACTTTTGAAAAACCTAACCGATTTTAAAATTTTTTTTTGTTTTTTTTTAGAAGCTCAAGTACTATAAAAATATGCAAAAAAAAATATAATGTTCCATTTGAAAAAAAAAGTTGGATGCTGTATCTCGGGATATTGGGGTTTAAAAAAATGGATCATCACTGAAAATAAACTAGACTAAAAATGATTAAATACGTGTTTTCTATTTTTTCGAAATTTCCAGCCGTTTAAAAAAAAAATGGGTGGAGCATATAACTCTGGTCACCCACCCTATATATAAAGTTTAAAGAAAATCGTTAGAAAAGTTTCCAAAAAAAAATCTCAGAAAACTGAAATAAAGATAAGAGAAAGTAAAAAAACAAACATTCAGTAAAGTCAATCTTCCGTTTTGATGGATATTGTCCGAAACTTTCGTGTTAGATGCACTATTAGGAATATCAAGTTTCTGCGACTCTTGTTCACATAGATGTTTAGTCCACACATACAAGGGTGTCCCAAAATATATGGGATAACGACTTTTTCTCGGAAACTAAGATAGCTAGAAAAAAAACTAAAAAATACGTGTCCCCTGTAGTTTTTTGTTAGAAATCCAAATTTAATTTGCAAATTTGTTTTGGTGCTTCCAGAAGCGAGATACAGGCACCAACTTCATTTTTTTCAATTTTTGTAAGAAAAATTTGCTTGAACGGTTTTTTTTTCTTTGAGCGATATTTTACAAGTTATGAATGAAAACATGATTCCTATAAGAAATTTCAAAATGATATTATAACGGTTTTTTGACTGAATAAGAAGAAAAGTACTATTTTATTATAAATTTTACTCCTCATTAATTACAGATCTTGCTCGAATTGGTCCCCACCATTAGAGATGTATTTCTTTGGTCGTAAGGTACAATTGGCAGGAAAAAGCACACCATTGTTAATATACATCTTTGAATTTTAAAATTTTCGCTTATTATACAAAATAACCGAGCAAAATTTTAAAGAATTTGAGTATTATATTTTGAAGTTTTTTTAACCTAATTATTAATGTTTAGAAATGAAAAATACACGGTTACAATGAGGAAATAGAAAAGAGAAAAAAAAACGTTAGTTCATGATTTCCATATATGCATTAAATGTTGAATACGTCATAATAACAATACGTGTCATGATATTAATTGATTTTTCCATTGTAATTATCTGTATTTATTATCAATCATTATTTTTCTCTGAATTAATGTTTTGTTAAATTTTAAGATATTCGTTGATGAAACACTGATAAAAGATTCCCCCCCCTCCAAAAAAAGTTTTGCTCATTTTCTTTGTTTTTTTTAAATAATTTTGTGTATATATACAACACCCTGTGTATATATATATATTGTAATCTGGGAACCTCAAAAAATATTTTTTCCTTTAAAAAGCCTCCGGTGTAGTGGTTATGAGCATGGACTTGTAACTGGGAGGTCGCTAAATACCTCAATTCGAGTCTCGCTAAATATTACAATATAACTGCTAAATTTTATATTCGTATAAAAATTTTAATGGTAAAGTATTTTGTGCTTCTACCTCCGTCCAGGATACCTAAATTTGATAAATTTGGATGTTAAGGTTGCCTGAAATTATAGGCATAATTTTAATTTTTTTTATAATTTTTTAATGACATTCTGGAGAAGCTGTGAAGGTGATGTATTTCTTAAAAATATCTCACAGTAGATAAAAAAAATCTCGGATAGTATATTTCAACATATAAGAAACTTAATACTAAACAAAATATTTTCCTAAAGAATCTGCAGTAATGATACATATAGAATATATAATATAAGGCTGACTGGTCCCCGCACTACTGGACACAATATCTAAAGCCAATGGGCGTATTTTTGCGCTTGACCAGGTGGAATATGGTTTGAATGGAAAAGTGAAGAAGAAAAAGGTTTCAGGGTCAACTGAATAAACAAGGGGGTTCGTCAAAAATGTTTAGGACTTGTAATTTTTACTTTCTATTACTTACTGTTGTAAGAGAATGAAAATTTTGATCTTATCAAGTTTTTAAACAACTGTGAGCATTCACAAACTTATGAATAGATAAATAAACTTTATTATCCTCTAATAAAGTTTATTAATGGATATCACGATCAATCAATATTTGATAAAGTTATTTTTTTAATTAGTAACTGTTTAATTAACTGCTGCCTCAGCCAGAAATAGAACAATTTAGTCAGCAACAATAACCAGTAAAGAAATGACTTCTACGGACTGGTTTATAGAGAAACTGGTTATCCTAATACATGTATATCAGCTTAAAAAACTTCATTGGTGTTTATTATCACAGCCATGGGACATTTTTATTAAACAACAACAATCAAACAAATTAATTATTACCATAATAACATTCATATTGTGGTGAAAGGTAATTTTTCCCCCCATTATTTTTTTTTTTTTGAATAGAGGGATTTTTAGCATGTTAAAATCCCTCTATTATGCAAAATTGCAGAGTATCCGTGAATATTACTACGAGAGTATGTGGGGGAACTTCTTTTTTTTCCCATTTTATTTGGCACGTATTCTCTTCGTGTTCATATTATCGTTTTCCTGTCTGTTTTTTATTTTTTATATCTGTCAGTGTTAGTTGGCACGATTCTTCCGTCAATTATGACTACTAAAATTATAGCATATTTTCAAAATAAATCTGTTCTCAGTGTTAATCAACAAAGATGTGTTATAGAGAAATAAAATATCTTCGGATATATATGAGTATATACTTCAACAAGAAAATTTTTAACTCTTTCATCTATTTCTAATTAATTACTTTCTCTCACTCCTAATAAGAAAAATTATTGCTATCGTATCAAATTTTTTATAACGGCGTTTTCACCGGAAATACAAGTTCTGTAAGAAACCTATCAATTTTAGTTTTTAAACCTGTTGGTGAAAAAAAAAAAAACGTTTTTTGGGTAGTTCTTAACAGAATCAATTGACGTTAAAATTCAAATCTGTTTGTACATTTATCCGTCTGTATATTTCCGTCTAATTCCGTCTGCAAATTTATGTTATGGACAAATGAAATTTACAGAAAATTACTTTATAAAAAAAAAAAACTTACCTGAATTGAAGTATTTTTTTACTTTCTTTTACTCCTAGTAAGAGGAAGTAATGTATTATTTTCCCTTACTCCTAGTAAGAGGAAAAAATTGTAACGTGTTAAATTTTCGATATCGAGTTTTCACCGGAAAAATTCGTTTTGAGGTCCCCTGAATCCAAAAAAGTGGTTTTTAGCAAATGGTCTGTGTGTGTGTGTGTGTGTGTGTGTGTGTGTGTGTATGTGTGTGTGTATGAATAGCTCAAAAACGAAAAACCGTTGAAGGTTGAAACTTGATATTCCGTTTAGGTATCACCATGGTATCTGACAGTAAGATATCTGTTAAAATTACTCAACCGGAAGTACCACTTTACTAATTTTTTTTTTTACTTTTTTCCATTTTTCTCAAAAATGGCTCCGACGATTTTCTTCAAACTAGGTATATCAACTACACATACAAGGAGCTACAATTTATTTGAAACATTTCTCTGGAAAAATTCATTTAAAGGCAGTTATGGGGGAGCGCGGTTAGGTTTTCATTTAAGAGCTAATTCAATTTATTAGACAATTCTGTCATCTAAATAATGTTAATTATCATTAAATGTAGTGTTGAAATTCCAAGTTTGAAAAATATCGGATGACCGGAAGAAGTGCGTTTACTTTACGACTTTACTAAATGATTTTTTTCACTTTTTCGCGATTTTCTCAAAAATGGCTCCGCCGATTTTCTTGAAACTTCTTATATAAACTACACATACAAAGATCTGCAACTTTTATTTAAAAAATTTCTCAGGGGAAATCCATTTAAGAACACTTTTAGAGGAGGAGTGGGGTTATGTTTTTCTCTACAGTGCTAATCATAGTTGATTATACAATTCTATCATCCAAACAAAAATTAATTAGAAATAAATAGATGGCCAAAATTGCCGAGTTTCAAGAAAATTAGTAAACCGGAAGTACGCTTTAAATGAACAGTTTTTTTCAGTTTTCGACTAATTTCATTAAATTTGGTATATACAAACTATAAAAATTTGTCAATTATAATTTTTAAAACTTGAGTAAGAGAAAGTTGTGTGAGTATTTCACATCAGATTTTTTTTAAAAAAACCTTTGGCTGAAAAAAAAAAATTCGTTTTTTTTGGGGGGGTAGTTCTTAACAGAATCACTTGATATAAAAATTCAAATGTGATTCCACATTTTTCCGTCTGTATATTTCCGTCTAATTCCGTCCGTATATTTCCGTCTAATTCCGTCTGTATATGTCCGTCTAATTCCGTCCGCATATTTTCGTGCAATTCCATCTGTCTATTTCCGTCTAATTCCGTCTGTATATTTCCGTCTAATTTCTTCCGTATATTTTCGTGCAATTACGTCTGTATATTTCCGTCTAATTCCGTCTATATATTTCCGTCAAATTCCGTCCGTATATTTTCGTGCAATTCCGTCTGTATACTTGCGTCTAATTCCGTCTGTATATTTCCGTCTAATTCCGTCTGTATATTTCCGGCTAATTCCGTCCGTATATTTTCGTGCAATTCCGTCTATATATTTCCGTCTAATTCCGTCTGTATATTTCCGTCTAATTCCTTCCGTATATTTTCGTGCAATTCCGTCTGCATATTTCCGTCTAATTCCGTCTATATATTTCCGTCTAATTCCGTCCGTATATTTCCGTCTAATTCCGTCCGTATATTTTCGTGCAATTCCGTCTGTATATTTCCGTCTAATTCCGTCTGTATATTTCCGTCTATATCCTTCCGTATATTTTCGTGCAATTCCGTCTGTATATTTCCGTCTAATTCCGTCTATATATTTCCGTCTAATTCCGTCCGTATATTTTCGTGCAATTCCGTTTGTATATTTCCGTCTAATTCCGTCTAATTCCGTCTGTATATTTCCGGCTAATTCCGTCCGTATATTTTCGTGCAATTCGTTATATATTTCCGTTAATTCCGTCTGTATATTTAACGTCTATTCCTTCCGTATGATTTCGTGCAATTCGTCTGCATATTTCAGTCTAAATCCGTCTATATATTTCATCTATTCAGTCCCGTATTATTCCACATGTCTAATTCCGTCCGCATTATTTTCGTGCAATCCGTCTGTATATTTCCGTCTATTCGCTCTATATATTTCCGTCTAATTCCTTCCGTCTATTTCGTGCCAATCCGTCGGTATATTCCAGTCTAATTCCGTTCTATATATTTCCGTCTAATTCCGTCGTATAATTTTTCGTGCAATTCCGTCTGAATTTGCGTCTAATTCCGTCTGTATATCCTCTAATTCAGTCTGTATTTCCGGCTAATTCCGTCCGTATATTTTTCGTGCAATTCCGTTATATATTTCCGTTCTAATTCACGTCTGTATATTTCGTCTATTCCTTCACGTATATTTCGTGCTGCAATCAGTCTGTAGATTTCCGTCTAATTCCGTCTATATATTTCCGTCTAATTCCGTCCGTATATTTTCGTGCAATTCCGTCTGTATATTTGCGTCTAATTCCGACTGTATATTTCCGTCTAATTCCGCCTGTATATTTCCGTCTAATTCCGTCCGTATATTTTCGTGCAATTCGGTCTGTATATTTCCGTCTAATTCCGTCCGTACATTTCCGTCCGTATATTTTCGTGCAATTCCGTCTATATATTTCCGTCTAATTCCGTTTGTATATTTCCGTCTAATTCCGTCCGTATATTTTCGTGCAATTCCATCTGTCTATTTCCGTCTATATATTTCCGTCTAATTCCGTCCGTATATTTTCGTGCAATTCCGTCTGTATATTTGCGTCTAATTCCGACTGTATATTTCCGTCTAATTCCGCCTGTATATTT
This sequence comes from Triatoma infestans, assembly GCA_011037195.1. Lineage (NCBI taxonomy): Eukaryota > Metazoa > Arthropoda > Insecta > Hemiptera > Reduviidae > Triatoma > Triatoma infestans. Next base: position 13,291 of record JAAEAF010007782.1, read on the forward strand.
CCGTCTAATTCCGTCCGTATATTTTCGTGCAATTCCGTCTGTATATTTCCGTCTAATTCCGTCCGTACATTTCCGTCCGTATATTTTCGTGCAATTCCGTCTATATATTTCCGTCTAATTCCGTTTGTATATTTCCGTCTAATTCCGTCCGTATATTTTCGCGCAATTCCGTCTGTATATTTGCGTCTAATTCCGTCTGTATATTTCCATCTAATTCCGTCTGTATATTTCCGTGTAATTCCGTCCGTATATTTTCGTGCAATTCCGCCTGTATATTTATGTTACGGACAAATGAAATTGACAGAAAATATCTTTATAAAAAAAAAACTTATCTGAATCGAAGTATTTTTTATTTATTTTAATATTATAAAAATAGCCATGGATCTAATAAATTTTATATTTCCAACTTATGATTTGTCCATATGGCTTACAGCTGTTTAGAAAATAGTAATAATAATAAAAAAAAAAAAAAAAAAAAAAAAAAAAAAGAATGAAGACGGACGATGGAAAGAAGTAGAATTGGACACTGTGTATACAGTTGGGAAGCATTCATATGTAAATACGTTGGCTGGTTTATACTCTTTTCGTCTGTTTGGTGCTTGCTTCACGGCGCACAAAGCACAATGAGTTCCTAATGCAGCCGGTCAACTTTTCTTTCTCTCCTTTTTTATTTTTTTTTTATTCCCCCATCGTCATCTTTATCTAAACATATTATCACTTTTTTTCTTTATTTTTTTTTTTTCAATGCTCTATTTAAAAAAGGAATAAATAAATAAATCATACTATTATCATTTACCACCCCCTCCCTCCAAATCTTTTTTTTTGCTAACTTTACAAATATCCCGTTAACATACTAATAAAGTTACATTTAAATTTATATACACATTATTTCTTGTATAGCGGCATAAATGGTTCGCGGCATACTTATATCCCACTCCCCCACCCCAAGTTTGGAATAAAAAACCGGAATTTTTTTTATTAAACCAACATAATTTTTGTTTATTCCTTAAATGGAAGTAGTTATACGTATTATTATTTTTTTTTTTTTTATTATTTAAACGTCTGTTTTTAAATCATCACAGGCTTGTTTCAATTTAATGAAAATTATGTTCTAGTTTATTCAAAATATATAAATCTTATCTGCTCCCCTTTTCTTTTTTTGGGACAGCCGGCTTTTTTTTATTTATTTTTTTTAAATAAATTTTTTAAAAGATTATTTGCACAGTAACAGAGATTTACATAAATGACTTCCTCCTGTGTTTTTCGGCGGCCAAATAAATTCTTCAAATTATTTATTATGTCATTAAGTTTACTAAAGTAGGTTTTTTTTTCTTTGGTTTCTTTCTACAGAGAATCAAAGTTAGTTTATCTATAAATTTAATTGAAATAAACAATAATAATTTAGCTCTACAGCGGAGTGTAGCAACTGAACGAAAAGTGTAAAAATACTTTATTCACGTGATGAATATTCAATTTTTTTTTATTCTTCAACAGCATTAAATTAATTCTTAATTTATATAATATAAAAAAAAAATCTGGTGTCAAATATTAACACAACTTTCTATTACAGCAATTTACATAGTCATTAATGAGAAATTTTCTTTATTTTCTTCTCGTACTTTATGTTTAGTTGTCTTTAATGTTTTATCAATAGGTGAATCTAAAAGTTAATAGAAAACACAGTTTGGAGAAATGCTTCTTAACCTTACCCCTCATCCAAAACACCCTAAGAAAGTGATAGGTTTCTGTATTTATAGTTAGTATAAAAAATTTAATGCAATCCATTGGTGTTTTTCTTTTTTAATAAAGCATATAGCATAAAACGGAAAAAAAAAAAAACAGTTCAATAAATACGCACCACTTCCGGTCTTACAAGTTTTTTTTTACAACACAGAATTTTGGCAACATAGTTGTTAATTTTAATTAATATTATTTAGATAAATGGAATTCAAGGAAAACATAAGCGCATCCCTCCCTCCATCGAAACCCCTTTTAAATGAATTTTCCCAGAGAAATGTCGCAAATAAAAGTTGTAGCTCTTTATATGTGTTTGTTTATATTGAGCTAGGTTCAGCAAAAAAATCGTTGGAGCCGTTTCGAGAAAAATCACTAAAAAAAAACAGTTCGGGAAATCAGTAAAGTGGTACTCTTCCGGTTGAGGAATTTTGACCGACAATATTATTTACACAAATACTAATTTTTAAATATTTAAATAACACAGATACGTCTTTAGTAAATAAAAAAAAAATCTGGTGTGAAACAAAACTTTCTCTTACTCCAGTTCTCAAAATTATAATTGACAAATTTTATAGTTTGTGTACAAAAATTTAATAAAATTCGTCGAAAACTGAAAAAAAACTGTTTAGTAAAAGCGTACTTCCGGTTCACTAATTTTCTGGAAACTCAGAATTTCAGCCATCTATTTATTTCTAATTAATTATGTTTGGATGATAGAATTGTATAATCAACTATGATAGCACTTTAGAGAAAAACATAACCCCACCTAAAAGTGCCCTTAAGAGAATTTTCCCAAAGAAATGTTTTAAATAAAAGTTGTAGATCATTGCATGTTTAGTTTATATATAAAGTTTCAAAAAAATTGTCAAAGCCATTTTTGAGAAAATTGCGAAAAAGAAAATAAATCATTTAATAAAGTGGTAAAGTAAACGCACTTCCGGTTATCCAATTTTTTTCAACTCGGAATTTCAACAACATATTTAATTCTAATTAACATTATTTAGATGACAGAATTGTTTAATAAACTGAAATAGCACTTTAGATGGAAACCTAACTCCACCCCTCCCCCAAAGTGCCCTTCATTGCATTTTCCCAGAGAAATGTTACAAATAAAAGTTGTAGCTCTTTGAATGTGTGGTTGATATTACAAGTTTAAAGAAAATCGTCGGAGCCATTTTTGAAAAAATCGCAAGAAAGTAAAAAATCCAACTAGTAAAGTGCTACTTCCGGTTGAGGAATTTTGACAGATAACGTACTGTCAGATCCCATAGTGATACCTAAACGGAATATCAAGTTTCAACTTTTTACGGTTTTTCGTTTTTGAGCTATCTGTTCACACACACACACACACACACAGACCATTTGCTAAAAACCACTTTTTTGGACTCAGGGGACCTCAAAACGGATATTTCCGGTGATAACTCGATATCGAAAATTTGACACGATTACAATACTTCCTCTTACTAGGAGTAAGTGAAAGTAAAAAATAAATACAAAATAAAATAAGACTGTAAATAAGGTTCAAAAATTTTTTATCCAAGTAATAATCAATATTAAGTAAACAAGGTATTTCCTAAACCTTATCTCATATGTCTTTACTTTGATTGTAGACCCCGGCTTCTAGCATTAGATATTTTGGTTGGCTAAATAATTTCAGGTAAATTCTTTCAATGGACCCATTATATTTTTTTGATATATTTGTACTCTTTGGGAGCACTATTCTTCCTTTCAAGAAATTAACTAAACTGCGCCATCTGAACATTTAAGTATTTAATACTCCTATCGTATCGTATATAATTTAGCTTCCCATTTTTTTAAAACAAATCACCAACAAAGAATAATAAAAAATTTATTATGAATCTTACATACAATGATTACAAAATGTTTTAGCAATGTAAATTGATTAGATTTCGCAACTTTCAGTTCACAAAAACCAATTAGATTGGTGGTATAAGAGGAAGGGCCCACTTTTATGATATTATCTATTCTTACTAGTTGTTTATTCATGAAAATATAATTGATTGTATTCTTCTATGATTTTGAAATAATCCTTTATATCATATTATTATAATTATTATTTTTTTTTTTTTGTTTAATAAACACATCTGATATCTTACTTGTGTTTACATAGAAATAAAATTAAAAATAATTATAATAACCTGTAATTTGTATATTAAATTAAATTATAATCTATACATTGTTGATTGTTAGATAATATATAGTTTTATCTCATAGACTTAATTTTAGAAAAGTTAATAATTAAATAAACTATATTGTTTAGGAAATTTACATTTCATGGTTCTTTTTTTTTTCATTTTGGGTTGAGTTATTATTTTGAAAAATATACTTTCCGGTTACTAAGTATTCTGTGTTTGATTTCCTGTTGAAAAGTTCAGACATTAAAATTAATGGAATCTAATAAATGAATCTTCAGTTTAGAAATATTCCGTAGCCAATTTATTAGTTATATAATTTCAATGAAGAAGTACATTGTTCAAAGTAAGAGAATAAATTATTTGAAAAAGGGTTCAATGTGTGTGAAAAGTAGTTCAAATTGTTCAAAATATGTATAAAAAAAAAAAAAAAATTATCCTAAAAGTCCACTGGAACCAAAAATTGAATTGAATTTGATTTTAAACTTGGGACAGGAGAAGCTGAACATAGCTGGATAGTAGTTACCTTTCTAACAATGGAATGTTTGGAGAATGACCATTATGAGGTTATTAAGAAATAATTAATGGACAAATAGTCTCTACTGCAACAATCTTATGTTGATGATATAGAAAGAAAAGGGAAATGGTCCTAATAACGCTCTACAATCACCGTATCACAAAGGGATCTATTCTGAAATATCCCGTTGGCTAATATATACACAAGTCTAGTGATTATGAAATGTAATTGGTGTGATGTGTTGTGGTAGTAGTAGCTTGTGGCGTGAGCGGTTTTGTAAAGGGCTTGTGTGTATGTTTGAGATAGAGATAGAAGTATTAAAGAAATAATCAAGAGATCACCACTGTTTTTAAAATAAATATATTAATCTCTAAATGAATTTAAATATTTTACAATATCACAAATATATGTTTATGAAATCAATTACTTATCTAGAATAAATGCTAAACTCTACAATTGACACTGAATTTAAGAGAGCGATTCCTGAAACAAGTGTTCTAGTAGGATATCTAATTCAGACTGGTGAAAGAATGCCCTCTCTTGGTAGTTCAAATCCTCTCCTTTGAAAAGGGCAAAAGACAATGGTGACTGAGTTATATGAACTCTTCTTGTAACGGTAGTCTTCTACCTGGGTATACCCTTTTTGCCAGCGAGTGTTAGAATTTCTTTATAATTTTGATATTTTTCAAATAAAATATATTTCTGGCATCCATCACACTTACAAAAGGGATCCACGCGATTCAAAACTTAATTGGAGGAATATATTATGTGATGGATGCAAGAAATATAAAAATATATTTAATTTAAAAAAAAATCAAAGTTATGAAAATATGTGACATTCTCTTGCAACAGGACATTTCAGGTAGAGGACCACTATTGTCTTTTAGAGTTCATGAACTTGATAGCATTGTGTTCATTGCTTGTGGAAAACAATATATTTAATTTAATCTACCTATTTAATTTAATCTATATATTTAATTTATATCTATTTAATCTAGTGTTTACTTAATTATTCTTATTACTTCACAGGGGAAGATTTGAAATAACAATTAGAAGACATTCCTTAAATACAGTTTGTTGTAGGCACCGAAGCAGAACACATCAGGACTGTGCCAGTTATAAGTTAAAACATAAGAGTTTTGTACTTAATTTCTGAGTTACTGAATAGCATTTAAATATCTTTAAACAATATATTTAATTTAATCTACCAGTGTTTACTTAATTATTCTTATTACTTCTCTCTCTTAAAACTTACAAACACAAGCCCCTTTTACTAAACCGCTCAACCACTACAAGCTTCTACAAACATACAACATCACACCACACCAAATACATTTCAATTACCTTGTCAGGTCTTTCGCATGGAACAATGTCTCAGCTTCAGCTCGTATCCTTCCTAAGCCCAGTTAATATAAGTATCATAACCCTTAACGCCATAGGCCCCGCTGGTTGAGTAAGTCTGCCGTAATGTTAGGCAGATGACATAAAATAGGCTCAAGCACTTCTTCGGAGAGAATGCCCGTTTTTAGATCATTGCTCTAAGCAAAGGGGTTTCAAACTCACAGCCCACAGGCCTCATGCGGCCTTTGACGCAATTTTTGTAGTCTGCAACGCCTTCAAATAAAATGAAAAATAATCTTCTACTAGTAACACTTGATATATTTAGACCTTCTATTGCATACTCTATTACAGTGTACGAACTTGTTCTATTACATTATAGTTTTGCGAACTTTACAACTATTCAATTATTGGACATACTTTCTTTTCGGCAAGTTTTGTATACAAACTGACTTTGTTTAAAACCATTTTACAAAAGTGGTTCTGGTCTATTTTCATAAATGTAAGCAGTTCAAAAACACAAACTAAAATTGTATTTTTTTTTTCACAATGTTTGGATAAAATTGAAGAAAGATTAACTCATGAATATATTTCGCCATCAGATAAAGATTGTTTGTTCACAGTCTATAAATCCAAATATTGGGGAATTTTTTAGGCAACAAGTTCGGAAAAAAAAAGTTTAATTTTATATAAATGCGTTGAAAGAAATGTAATAATAAATAATTAATTATTAAACCAAAATTTAATATTATTCCCGATGTTGTTAGTTAGAATTGCAATTTACATATTAGTTACATAATTTTTTTAATAATCCTATATTCATAGGATTATTTGTTAAGGATATAACAAAAATTTTAGTTTGATATATTTCAAAATATTTACGATATTTAGACATATTTGGGTCATATGATATGGCTTGTATAAATTTTGTCATTCATCATGTAGCCAGTAGGATACTTGAGTTTGACACCTCCTACTCTAAGGATTCACTCTTTAAAGAATATTACTACCTATTTTCCATTTTGGCACGGGAAATTTCAGTGCCAAATTCCTTTTCGTAAACGGAATTTATTTTCTTACTTCATCTTTAAATTAGTGGCTTTTGAACCGAGAAAACACTATGGAAGTCTTGGATGTATGGCGTACAATCTGCCGAAATATAATTCCAACATTACTGCAGTACAACAATGTGTTAGTACTCAACCATATTTTAGGATCGTTAGCTATGTACCTCCTTGTGTCTTTAGTTTTAGATAAAATATTTTTTATACATTAAATCTTTATATTGGAAATTTTTTAACATGATTGTGTTTGCGAATACTTTGTAGGGTGTTACTCGTGTTGCTGCAACTATTTAACAAGACATTCTATTTGAGACAAATCGTGGAAAAAAACTCTAATCTAAATGAAACATTGGTTATTTTGTAACTAAATTATAAATATTTTCGTCTATATCTATCAGCGCACCCAAACTGAGATCATTTATTCTGTTGTGCCAAGATAGGACAGCCCTAAAATTTCCTACCCCTCGGTGTTTGGATTAGACACAATTAATTGGAAAGAAACAACTGCCATATTGAAGTATCCAAAGTTGAAATGAATTGATCACTTTTTTCCCATGATTAAAAGAAAAAAAAAATAATCGAGAGACGGACTAATTAAAATATCGAATTAACATTGTATGTTAAGATTTAGGCATGGCAATTATATTTCTCAATCATAATTATGGGCTTTCGTTAAAATGAAATAAATCGATGTATTTTTTTTGATATATATTCTTATGATTGGTAGTTTTGTATTATGTTGAGAGACTACTAACGGATATTTTATTTTACTTTTTCTTTTTTTTTATTATGCTGTGCTGTCTAGATCTCTATCAATAAGGCCATGGGATGTTGCTATATATAATAACTATACGTTATTATAGTTATTTGTGTCATTGTTTGGAAACTGTTTAGGCTATAGTAATTTTCTCTTCAATTTTAAATTGAACAAAAGTTTGGTTTTGGTTTTGTGTATTACGTAAAAGGATGACGAAACAAAAAAAAAAAAACCATAAGGTAAATACAAAACTTTTTATCACTAGCTCTCCTTAAATTTATCAAAAGATTTCAAACATTTATAGAAACAGTTTTTATATGCTCGAAACTTAGGAATCTAGGAATCTTAATTTCCTTATTTTAAAAGAAGCTTTTAATTTTTTTTTTTACTTTCCTAACCACAAATTTTTTTAAAAAATCTGGTGTGAAACACTCACACAACTTTCTCTTACTCCAGTTCCAAATTATAATGACAAATTTTATAGTTTGTGTGCAAAATTTAATGAAATTCGTCGAAAAACTGTTCAGTAAAAGCGCACTTCCGGTTTACTAAATTTCTTGAAAATCGGAATTTTGGCTATCTATTTATTTCTAAATAATTTTGTTTGGATGATAGAATTGTATAATCAACTATGATAGCACTTTAGAGAAAAACATAACCCTACTCCTCCTTAAATGAATTTTCCCAGAGAAATGTTTTAAATAGAAGTTGTAGAACTATGTGTGTTTAGTTTTATATACGAAGTTTCAGGAAAATCGTCGGAGTCATTTTTGAGAAAATCGCGAAAAAGTGAAAAAAATCATTAGGGTAAAGTGGTAATGTAAACGCACTTCCCATTATCCGATTTTTTTTTTTTGAAACTCGGAATTTCAACAACAGAATTCAATTCTAATTAACATTATTTAGATGATAGAATTGTCTAATATACTGAAATAGCAATTTAGATGAAAAACTAACCCCAACCCACCCCCAGAAGTGCCCTTAAATGAATTTTCCCGGAGAAATGTTACAAATAAAAGTTGTAGCTGCTAGTATGTGTAGTTGATATAAAAAGTTTGATGAAAATCGTTAGAGCCATTTTTGAGAAAATCGCTAAACCGTAAAAAAAAAATAACTGGTAAAATGATACTTCTGGTTGAGGAATTTTGGCAGATAACCTACTGTCGGATCCCATGGTGATAACTAAACGGAATATCAAGTTTCAACTTTCTCTGATTTTTCGTTGTTGAGCTATGCTGTCCACATACATACACACACAGACATGCACACACAGACCATTTGCTAAAAACCACTTTTTCGGACTCAAGGGGCCTCAAAACGGATATTTCCGGTGAAAACTCAATATCGAAAATTTGGCACGTTTACAATACTTCCTCTTACTAGGAGTAAGAGAAAGTAAAAATATGGTGGGGTAGCGTGGTAAAGCAGGATACGGATAAATACAAAAAGGTAGGTGGGTGGGTGGGTGAAGTCTATTCCCGACTTCTGTGAAGTAGATTATACAACCCATCTTGCAGTCAATGTACTAAGTGGAGAAATGAACGTTTTAAATATTCTGAAATAAGCGCGTCACTAAATAGAAATAAAAAAAATTCTCTTTCGGAAACCAGAGGTATGTATTTCCGGGGGGAGTACATTGGAAAAACTTCGGCATCCTTCAACTTGTAAATAAGGGGAAATAAAAAATTATATTATATACTATATAAATTTAATCACTCTCTTTTTTTTTTTTTTTATTACAACAAAGATGAGGGAGGGGGCGGATATTTGTGAATGAAATATAACAGTTTTTACATAAAAGGAAATGTGACAAGCTGAAAAAAAAAAAAAATACATCTTGTGTAAGTTTGACAAATAGTTACCTGCCATGCATGGATACACTATTAAAATTGGACAATAGACTTGAATTAGACGGCAATAAAAAGACTATATACAATAAGAAAGAACTTCGCCTACACACGACCGGTGCTGCTATTTAACACACAAAGTGTTAGACTGAAACAAACACTAGCACACATGCTAAAGGTTTGCCTGATAATGATGTAAACATAGATGATTCTAATCATAGACGAAATCTATTAGTAAAGTAACACTTTTGTGTATCTGTTTTTATTTTAATAATAAACTCATTTCTTAAATTCAAACTCAATATTTAAACGAAAGAATAATTGATCGGTAAACTAATGATGAATTTTAATTGCCGGCCAGAGCTTACTCAGTGTACTGCCGGCGTCCGGACAGTGTTCTCTCGTTACAGGCGACACTGTCTATCATTACCGGACAGTGAGCTGTAGAGGCTCCTAGGAAGAAAAAATCTAAGGGCAGCGCAGCTGGACTCGAACCCGGGTCCTCCGCGTGGGGAATCCAGTACGCTAACCACTTAGCTATTCCCTTCCATGTCATATTATTGTTATTAATAATTTAGAACTACAGTAAACTCCCTATTATCCGTGTGCCGATTATCCGGTTTGTAGATTATCCGTGCATGAATTTAATTTAAAACTTCAACCCATGGATCAAGGGGTAATCTCATTACTGAAACGACATTACCGCAATGACCTTATTAAAAGCTGTTTGTAATGAAAGTGATGATTTGATTAAATTTTGGCAAAAAATGACAATACTGGATGCGATACATGGTGTAAGTTAATCTTGGAACAAAATAAAGCCAATAACACTTGTTCGATGGTGGAGGAAAATTCTACCAAATGTACAAGGTGATTTTTTTTTTTTTTTTTTGGATTCTATCGAGCCCGAGACAAGTGAAATAGTATTTGAAATGAGTGAGCTAACGGCAAATTTAGATGGCTCTGAAAATGTTGATAGAGAAAATATTGAGGAGTGGTTAGAAACATGATTCATGTGATGGAGGTTTTCAAATAATGAGTGACGCGGATATTATTTCCGATCTCATTCAACCATAAGAGCAAGAGAATGAAGTTGAAAGTGGGAGAAGAATAAATTATCAATCGTATTAGTCACAACACGGCCCTGAATTTTGTTGACACTTTGTTGGAGTACATCGAAGAATGGGAATTCGAGTATAACGACATTATTATTATTATTCACAGAAGGGGAGGGCAAACCCTACGCTATCCAAAGCCTCCCAGGGCCCATATAGCTAACCCTAAAGAATAACAACCACTGGGACTAGAACGAAAATCCAGACCCAGGTTTTAACCATCTAAGTTTCACCACAGACCGAACAAATCGGACCAAAACCTTAAAAGGACACAGCTTAAGATCCTCTACCGATATCCTATTCCGGCCGAAGGTCCTAAACCTAATCTCCTCACAACCCAAACAATTCGTCATCAGATGCAAGGATGTTTCCTCCTCAGTCTCACAAACTCTACAAAAGGGGTCAGGCATGAGTCCCTTTGTATAGAGATGTCTCCTTAAACCACAATGCCCAGTGAGGAATCCTACCTGATGCCTGAGGGAGGTCCATGAAAGACATCGGACCCCGCTACTCAAAGCTCCGTCTGGACCCCCAATGAGCATTTTAGACTGCCGACAACCCACTGCACTCATCCATAAGGATGAGTGCTGTGAGGTCATCCATGTCTGAAAGCCTGATAAACATGTGCCAGAAGACACACCAACAGCAGGCTCTTGACCAATGAAAGGAAGAGAGGCACCTAATTTGGCAAACCTATCCACTACCTCCTCATTCCCATAAATTCCCATATGACCTGGAACCCAGACCAGAAGCACATCCTTCAGTGAAGAAAGATCTTCCAGTCTTTTAGAACATTCCAACACCAATCTGGAGGTGAAGACACATGAATTAAGGGCCTTCAACGTAGCCTGGCTGTCCGAGCAGATACAAACACCTTTTAAATTAGTGTTACGCACCCTCTCATCCAAAATACAGCAGAGAATTGCATAAACCTCAGACTGGAAAACGGTGGCCCACTCACCAAGAGGCGCTACCAAATGGTCTCCCGTCTCAAAATAGACGGCAGCCCTAGGACCTACCATCCATCCTGCAACCGTCCGTGTTGCATCGGAGATAATTCTCAGGAATCACCCCAGACGGACCCAGGGTTAACCAATCTTCCCTAGAAGGCAACCTAAAACTGTAGGAATGACCAAAGACAAAAGTCTTCAAATTCCTATCAGAAGGGAAACCTGTAATGGGAATCCTTAAAAGCATCTCACGATAAATGGTAGAATGACCATTTGGCTTACCCTGCCAAAAATCAGCCTGTTTAATTCTATAACAGGCTTTCATTGCCTGGTTTTTAGTATAACGACATAATAGCTCTTAGAAAAATTCGAACTGATATTAAAAAAATCATTAAAAGATTCCTGCAAACAAACCAAAATCACAGATTTTCTTAATAATAATTAGCATTAAACATGTTAAAATAATTGTCTGCCTTAGAAATGTATAAATATGTTGTATTTTTTTTTTTTAACTTTTATTTGAAATTTACCCCTGCACTCGTACAGTACAATAAGTAAATATGCTGTGTGTATAATAAAAGTGGCATGGCAATCATGAATGATGATCATCCAGTGATGACCATCATTAGTCTACCAGTTGGTCACGGGGCCAACGGCGCCTCAGCCGTCTTCGGGGGTTGGAGGGAAGTGTGGTTGAGAATAGGTTTGCAGCTAAAAAATTAGGGTGAGATGATAGTTCTTGGTGGAATTTGTTGTAGCGGGTTTTGGCGAGTTCTGGTATAAATGGAATGTTGAGGTCTGTGTGTATGGAGTGGTTAGTGACATAAAAAGGAGCGTTTACAATGTGGCGGAGTATTTTAGATTGGAGTGTTTGTAATCTGTTGATGTTAGATCGTTTAGCTGCCCCGTAAAGTTCAAGTCCGTAAGTCCATATTGGAGCAAGAAGGGAAGTATACAGTCGACGCTTGTCCTGTAGTGCTAGTTTTGAGCGTTTGTCAAGTAGTCTAGCAAGGAGTTTGTATCGTTTGTTTAGTTCAGCCCGTTTAAGTCTCGTATGAGGGTTCCAAGTTAGTCTTTTGTCTAGGTACAGTCCAAGGTACCGCACATGGTCGGCTGGTGGGATAGGAGTGTTATATAAGAAGACAGGTCCAAGAGTTGTTCGTTTGAGTGTGAAGACTATGTATTTGGATTTGTTTTTCAATTCGGATAATTATAATTCGGATTATCCGTGTTTTTCGATTATCCGTGCCGCCTTACACCATCATTGGCCCGGATAATCGGGAGTTCTATGTATAATAATAAATATAATAAATAATAGAACTATAATAATAATAATAAAGAACCGGATATTATAACATATAATAATAATTAAACCGGAAATCGGATGTGAAATTCTCACACGACTTTCTCTTACCGCAATAAAAAACAATTGATAAATTTTACCTGAAAATTAGAATTTTTACTAATATAATAACTGCCATTTGCGCCGTTAGCATGATTATAAGAAGTGGATGTTAAGTCAGGAAAGCAGTGCTTCCATCACACCCTCCCAATAACGTCTGAAATCAAAACACGTTACTTCCCAAACAATTGTTTTCGAAAGAATATTCCAAAAAAAAAAAAAAAAAGAAGTGATAGATAATGTGTGTTGTTAGCAACCGGCTATCCTATTCTATAAAATAGCCGATTTCCGTTTTACCGATTTTTTCTTCAAATTTGAAGAATTCTAGCAATGTATTTAAAGTCACTTTTTTATGATACTGTAGTGAGGAGGAAACTATTAATATTGCAGCTCATGCGCAGGGTCTTTCAATAATCAATAATCCTAGAAATATGGTTGAAAAAAAAAATGATAGGCCTTGATTAGGTATTTATTATTATTATTATTATTAATGTCTTTATTGATTAAAATTTTTTACAAAATAGGAAGAGCAAACAGTATAAATAACTTATAAACTAAAGACTACATCTTGGTCGGTAGCCCGTCAGAGGAGTCGTTAATACAAGCTAACGAAATATAAATTATATTTATATAAATAAAATAAATATTTAAATAAAGTAAATTAGACTAGATGTTTCATTATACTCAATGGCAACTGGACATAACTGAGCGGAACTCGACAAATACAAACGAAAATTAATAAAAAATAAAATAAAATAATATATAAATAATTAAATACAATGTTCAGAGAGAATAATACAAAAGCTCAGCAGATAACAGTAATTCACAGAAACGACGTTAAGAAAATACATTCTAGCCTTGAAGGATAAATAAAAATAAACTTGCATTATGCCGTAATTCTTTTGGCTTTAGCACAAAAATTTGACAGAGCCATCCAGTCTTTACCATTTATATAGCGCATCATTTCCTCTCCCGTTAACTGTTGATTGGTAAGCCATTTCGCTCTTACACTAGACAGTCTTGGACAGATAGCGATAAAATGATACGTTCTATCACCCAACGCCAAATTATATAAGTCACAATAATCCCTGTCCTCATTACAAAAAGGTGAGTTACCAATATTTATCACACCCCCTCGAGCCTTCATGATCCACCACTGGAGTTCCAGAGGTATATTACTAGTGAGGTAATGGCGCATCCCTAAGTTGAATTCCAACTCTCTGTATACAGGATAACGCTCATTCTCCTCAACACCTACCCTAAATTTATTTTCAAGCTGGCATCGAACAGTCTCTCGAATTCGGCTGAAAACACTACTCCATTCATTCAAATTGTTCAACTTTAACTCCGCTTGCAACCCGCATTCACTCAGTAATTTCTTTAAATCTGCATGCCAATTACATTTCATTTGACTGCTTGTGAGGCGACAATTTTGGGGAGTCTATTATTTGACACATTAAATACACGGAGAATGTAATCATGGTGCATTTTGAAAGTGTGTATAAATATGGGCATATAATTGATCTCTTTGTATATAAAACAGGAAGGTACAAACATTGGCAGCCTAAACATTTTTTTAAACTAGTAAGATTTTATTGTGCAAATAATATACGTTATTACGAAATATATAAAAAAAATCTTTGAAACCGTTTTTGAGACAAAAATACGAAAAATTAAAAGGAAAAAAGCATCTAGTATTTTATGCGTCGTAGCATGCATATTGATTTTGTTCCTGACCGGTTTCGAATTTTCATCCATCGTCCAGAGTAAATTCACGAAGTTCGTGTAGAGAGTTCACTTCAACGTAATGCTTGTTTTACACTCACACTTGTTGGTTCTATATGTGAGTGTGACACTAAAATTACATTAAAGTGAACTCTCTACACGAACTTGGTGAATTTGCTCTGATTATGGATGAAAATCTGAAAACGCTCAGGAAATCGCATGCTACGACGGATGAAATATCAGATGTTATCCTGCATTGCGGACCCACCCAAATTTTCGAAAAAGAAACAGTTTAAGTGATATTTCCTGTTGATGAATTTTGATGACCAACGCCTTTTTATCAACTATGATTGGGATACTTAAACTGAATATTACACACTGCATACATTATCCGCTACTGAAATTATTTTTAAAAAAATCTGGTGAGAAACACTCACACAACTTTCTCTTTACTCCAGTTTTCAAAATTGTAATTGACAATTTTTGTAGTTTGTGTTCCAAATTTGATGAAATTCGTTGCAGTTCGTCGAAAAGTGAAAAAAAAAGTTCAGTAAAAGTGCACTTCCGGTTTGCTTATTTCCTTAAAACTTGGAATTTTGGTCACCTATTTATTTCTTATTAATTTCGTTTGGATGGTAGAATGGTATAATCTACTATGATAGCACTTTAGAGAAAAACCTAACCCTACCCCTCCCCCAAAAATAGCCTTAAATGAATTTATCCAGAGAAATGTTTTAAATAAAAATTGTAGATCTTTAGATGTGTAGTAGATATACCAAGTTTGAAGAAAATCATCGGAGCCATTTCTAAGAAAACTGCAAGAAAGTAAAAAAATACCATGAGACTGAAAAATACATTTTAGTAAGAACGCACTTCCGATCATCCGATCTTTTTCATACTCGGAATTTCAACAACATATTTAATTCTAGTTAATATTATTTAGACGATAGAATTGTATAGAAAACTGAAATTCCCCTGATTACAAAAAAAAATGTGATTTCTAGAAAAATGGTCAGTTGATGTTTGTGTGAGTCTGTATTTGAACAAAATATCTCAAAAACGCGAAAATTTGCAGGAACCTCAAACTTGGAATTCAGTTTGAACAACGTATTCAGTTTAGGTTTTACGTAATACTACATCAACAGATATGAAGATTTCGGACAAAATCCATCAACCGAATGTGGCCACTTTACTGAATTGCTACACCAGCGATTCTTAAGCTATAAGTAACAACGATCACAGTAATCATTTAAGCATGCCCGCACACACTCGTGCACATGGAAACTTCGAGGGAAGAAGCTACCAGCGGTAACACTCCCTATACGCAAAGCTAATTTGGTCTTATCACTTGCGGAGAGAAAATCACGAGTCCATTGGCACTTTAAACGACTTGGTAGATTATCTGGAATAGTGAGGGATGCTAGACGACGGACTAAAGGATTAGAATGGGATTGTAGGGATTGATGGAATTTTTTATATCGGGTTCTGGCAACTAGACTGACAACAGGAATTTCCATGGTCTGTGTATGGATGGTTAGGTTGGAAACATAGAAGGGGGCATTTACGATTGTACAAAGGATTTTTGATTGAAGGGATTGTAGTCTATGGAAATTGGTTGGGATTGAACCCCATAGTTCAAATACCGTACGTCCAGATTGGTTTCAATATAGAGTTATATCAGTCTTTTGCTGTCTAGAGAGAGATTAGATCTATTGACAAGTAGTCTTTTCAATAGCCGATAGCGTCTGTTAAGTTCAATCCTTTTTTAATCATGTATGTGTATTCCAGTTAAGTCTCACTTGTCTATGAACAACCCAAGGTAGCGGACGCCATTAGTGGGTGGGATAGGAATTGGAGTTATAGTAAGATTGGGGGGAGAGTGATGCGGCGGGGAGGGTGAATGTGATGTTTTGGAATTTGGTTTCATTCAGTTTAATTTTCCCTTTTTTTGAACCACAATTCTAGGGAAATGAGGTGGGCTTGTAGATTTCTGTGTGATATTTACTGGATCACGATTAGAAGAGAGAATGGCTGTGTCAACTGCATAAGTGAGGAGAATGGTATCTGGATGGGTGCGGATATCTGCTGTATATATGGAGTACAGGATGGGGCCAAGTATACTATCTTGTGGATAGGTGAGAGAGATTTACCGATTTGTACGTGAAATTATCGGTCGGTCAAATAGGAGTTTAGGATAAGATAGTAGGTGAATGCCCTTAGGTTTCCAGAGCAGACCCGGGTGCCACACCTGTTCGAAGGCCTGTTGCCCATCAAGAAAGACACCCGAGTAACACTCTTTCTTCTCAAGGGAGGATGAGATGGCGTCTACAACGCGATGACACTGTTGCATTGTAGAATGGTGATGTCTGAACCCAAACTAGTGATTCGGGATAATACTGGAGGATTCAATTATAGGGAGGATATGTTTAAGGAGGAGTTTCTCCAGTATTTTGCCAAGGACTGGCAGAAGACTTATGGGGTCGATAGGAGATAGGAAGGTGATGGGGTTTATTAGGTTTAGGAATAGGGCGAGTTAAGGAGAATTTCCAGGGTAACGGGAAATAAGCAGTTCTAAGTACTGCATTATAAATTGTAGTTAGGAGGAGTTTTTTTTTTGTGATTTCATGGCATTTTTTTCAGTTTCTTGAACTACTACAACTATATTATACAAAAAGCTACAATTTTTATTTATAGCATTTCTCTGGGAAAATTATTCATTTAAAGGTACTTTTGGGGAGGGGGAGAGTTTGGTTTCCTCTAAAGTACAATTTCAGTTTATTAAAAAATTGTATCATCTATATAATATTAATTAGAATTAAATATGTTATGGAAATCCCAAGTTTTCATGAAAATCGAATAACCGGAAGTGCGACTTAAGTGAAAGTAGTTGTGAATTCTGAACTTTTCTGTGAATTTCCGCTAAAAACGGCTCCAAACGATTGTTTTGTTTAAACTTCAAATATTAACTACACATAATAAAGAGCTAAAACTTTTATTTGCAACATTTCTCTGGGAAAATTTATTTAGGTGAACTTTGGAGGGGGTGGTTCTATAATGTGCTATTTTAGTTCAACAATGGGTTATACAATTGTGTCAACTAAATCATATTAATTAAAATTAGGGTAAAGCTAGAAGAGATGACCGGGCTAGGAGAGAAGACGGAGGCTTTGCTTCTCTTGTTTGCCACCACGTGGCGTTATGGAATTAGTCCAGGAGTAGAGAGATCAGAAGCGAACGTATTGCAAAATTCTTCAGTTATTTCGTGTGTTCTTCTATGTTCTACGAACATTTATACGCATCAGCTATATCTGGTGAATACCTGAATTTTCATAACGCTTAGTAATTTTTTTTTCTCTCTTTTATTTACTATATTAATTGCAATTGAAGTGAAAGATTTCCTGCTGCCGTTAAAGTTGGACTTGTAGACATAGTGTTTACCAAGTTTCATGTCGATCAACCATGTTACCTTAACAGAGGAGAGGTCTCCTACCTATGATGCGTCAACAATCCTACCATAGTAGGAGAGATGGCTAAATGTATTGTATATTTGTATTTTGTTTCTGAAATAAATGAGAATGTCTTTATTTTGAAAAATAACATTTTTTTTTATAGATAATAGTAGTTGACATATGTTTTATAAGCATTATCTCTTTAATATATCTCCTATATTTTGATACAGGGCATAACTGTGAAATGTGCGTCATCTCTCCTAGCTTTACCCTATTTATAAGTTGCCAAAAGTTTCCAGTTTGAAGAAAATCGGTTACCGAAAATAGTTTTCAGTTTCCAGAAAGTCGTATAAGTGTTTCTCATACCAGATATTTTTATAGAAATACAAAAAAAATAAAAAAAAAATCATCCTTTCAAATTCATAACACATCAAAAACAATTTTTTTTATCAGAGTAAACATCCTATACATTTGCAATATTCTCTCTTGTAGATATTATATTTTCTAATAATGGCTTATGTGTTGAGTGAATTAATAGAACTGGCTAGACAATATGATTGTCGTTAGTAAAAGTATGTCTGTTTGTGTGCTTGAGTATGAAAGGTGAGTATATGCGATTAGGATTAACTATTACGGGATTGGTTGGAATATCAAGTACACCATTCCATTTGTACCATAGTATGTATATATTTTCTGTATATAGTGGGTAACATCAACCAAAGAGAAGCTCAACCACTCTCTCGGACTAGAGTGGGAGAAGCTGTATAAATATAGCGACGGACAGTTCAGTAAAAACACAGTTGAAATCAGTTCAGTACATCCAATCGCTACGTGTCATTCTCATACCACTCTACCTTAAACATTCCTCTATTGTAAAGTCCAGGCAGTCTGTCTCTATTTATTAATATATTAGTTAACCAGTGTTAACCAAGCCTTCTTCTTATATCATCAACCAGACTTAAATTCTCTCCACCTAACACATCCATTATATAGTGTAAATATATTTTAGGTCTAATATATTAGGTTAAGTGTGGGGGGGGAGTAATACCGAGTACTCCACCCCACCGTATGAACGAGTCGCGTTAGATTTTAGAGCTAATTGTGTGAATGTATTTATTGGCGTGTTTGTATTTATTTGCCTGAATGGAATAGGTTAGATCCGTGAATGAATGTTTGAGGTAATAAGTATGTAGTCAGTTCTATAACGCATAAGCATATATGGCTGAATGATAACATTTCAATGCCAGAGGAAAAGAAAAAAAAAAAGAAAGCAATAAGAGAGAAGATAACGAAAGAAATATAAAAAAAACTTTCTGTTGATTAATTTGCTTCAAAAATACTTTTAAGAAAACAAAACCACAAAGTGATATCACCAATGCCATCATTGCTTTAGACGAAATATGTAAATCTAACCTTGTTAGGATGTATATACATATATCTATATATTATTTTAGTAGCTGATAATATAGGCTATCACTAAATACTATTACAAGGTAGAGATATGATTCAAATAATTTAAATAATGAAATGAAAAGTGGCCTTAATTGATTTTCTAATATTTTATATATATATATATATATATGTCCGGTTGTAAGAGACGTAATAAACAACCAATATGTCTGACAAGTTGAAGCTCTTACATCGCCTTCTAAATACCAATTATGCAGATTAGAGATCATTCACCAAGTTATTTTTTGTTCCATCCATTACAATATTCTAAACACTGTGTTTATTATATATATTAGTATTAAATTTATTTCTAATATATTAATATATCTTATAAAATATTTATTAAAAATATATTATTATGCCGTTAAAGTTTCTATATTTTTTATTTTTATTTTTTTAGTCTTGTTTTCTATTAAATGAATTTCGCAATAATGCGGTTGAATTCATTATCACCAAGTTTTATTAATAATAAAAATATACAGAATACTAATTCATTTATAAATTACAGCTGTCCATGTCTATCGGTGATGTGTGTTAATAACTTTGAAAAGAAAAAGAAAAAAAATATTCTGGTGTGGAAACGGGCATACCAATTTTGCCTGCACCACTCCCCCAAATCTCATGACAAATTTTGTTTAAACTTTGAAATTTCACTCTTAAAATTGCTTCTTAGATGTGCTAAAGAATTATACTTTTTATATAGACAAGAGTAGATGTAGATTCTTGTAGGAGATTATCGCACTGCGACCTGAAAATATCTATTGTGCCCCCAGGAGACTTCTCAGTGCACTGCCGGCCTCCAAGCAGTGTTCTCTAGCTACAGAGAACATTGCTCATCACCGTACAGTGAGTTGAAGAGGCTCCTAGGAAGAGAAAATCTAAGGGCCGCATGCTGGATTCGAACCCGGGACCTTCGCGTTGCTAGTCCAGCGTGCTTACCACTGAACTAATCCCTTCCTTCTCCCTTGGCTTACGCCAATTAACTACGGATGGAGACCCTAGTTTGTGTACTGCGTTTGTCCTTGTCTGTAAAATGTAGAGTGTATGTAGTTTAAGTGTATTGTGTACTTTTCTGAGTGTACTGTGTACTTTGCTTCAGCATGGGGTACTGAGCTGTGGTAACCCCAAGTAACAACATGCAACAGATACCCCTTGCGGGTTTATAGAGAAGGTGCTTTATACTTACTGGATTCGTCATATCTGACTCAAAAGCTTCGAATTCATGAATTGTTTTCAACTCTTCTATAATCTGCATGCTAATCACACTAATTTATCTCTTTTTAATAAAAGTTACTTGTAGCTTATCCATATTGAGACCATTAAATTCATAAGATAACGGGCATGGCTAAGTGCTCTAATTTCAACTTAATTCAAATCATATCCACTCTACACAATTGCCACATTCAACTATCACAGATTTCATTCTAGGTAGCTCCCAATCGCAGACTCTAAGTTTTCTATCTAGGCATATATTTCTCACAAATCACAAACTCATTCAATTAAGCCCACAACAATGTTTAAGGCCCAGTGACCTCATAATTACTAAGATTACTATGATCATATATGGTCTAAAACTACACAGCGATTGCAAAGCGTTTTTGCCTGAACCAAGCCCTAAATCCTTTAATCTAAAATTCTTCACCATATAATGGTATTTTTTTTTTTTTTTTTTGAGGGGTGAAATGCGTTTACGCACGCAGAGACCCTGCAGTGCCGGACTCCCAAATCGGACTACCGGCTAAAACACCCCCCTGCTGCTAGGCCTAGCCTGGATTCACTGGTGACCAGTACTACATCAGAACTAGGCCTCTGTCTTTACCCATTGGGTATCTCCCTCGATATTACCTCACTTGGCAGTCATCCAGGTCCTGCTTCTTCCGCTGAAGAATGTCCCTGGCGTACCTAACTACAGTCTGCCAGTTGGCCTCACTGGCCAGCATCGCCTCGACTATGGTATCTGGGGACTGTCGCCCAATCACCGCCTCGAGATCACCTCTCAGCCGTTCCCATCGACCGCAGGAGAAAAATGTGTGGGAAGCATCGTCTTTACTGCCGGGGCAGTAAAGGCATACCTCATCCTCTACCTTTCCCATCTTTTTCAGGTACGCCCTGAAATAGCCATGCCCGCTCAGGAGTTGTGTGACGTAAAAGTCCACTTCCCCATGTGGCCTCTTCGTCCATGACTTTAAGTCTCTAATCAGCCGAGCGGTCCAACGGCCACGCTGATCATCTTCCCAGGAAGTCTGCCACCTCCGGAAAGTCCGATTCCTCTCCTCCCTGGAGAGACCTCTTTACTCCCCTCTGCCTTCCTTTCGTAAAGTACCTTACGTTCCCTTGCAAGCAGTGCAATCGGGATCACTCCGGCTATCACTAGAACCGCTGGCTCAGACGCCGTGCGGTATGCAGAGGCAATCCTCAGCGCACCAAGCCGCTGCACTCGAGCCATTCTTTTTCTGTATGCCTCCTTATCTAGAGTGTCCGCCCATACCTCAGCTCCGTAAAGGAGTATCGAGTGCGCCACACTCATTAGCACTCGGCGTGTACTGGCCCGGGGGCCGCCAACATTCGCCATCAGCCTGCTCAGGGATGCAACAATCTTCGCGGCCTTATCCGCCGCGGTCTGAATTTGCATACCGAAGCTCAGATTATCGTGAAACCATATAATGGTTAGATTAATACGTAGCCATAGTAATGATCATATCGCTAGCCTTTCTTTTTTAACATGATAAGGAATATTAATATTTGTCTACATTAAATATGTGGTGATATGTAGTTTTGTATGTATTTATTGTTACAATCAACTATTTTGGTGGTGGGTGACAAAAACAGAAAGTTGAAATCAACTCTGTATATATGCTTGATACCTGAGACGATAGGTGAGAATCCGAAACCTGTCAAAAGTACCAAATAAACATGCTACGAAGATGTTATCAAACCATATAGGGAATACAGACTTCTAACACTACGTTTCCACTAAAGATCTGTCAATATCAGTTCTAGTAACTAGTTAAACATTAATTCTTAAATAAAAGGAATGATTATATATAAATTGTATTTGGATAACGTAAACAAATAAATATATAAAATCCTATTATCGCCTTTATAATAATATATATAATAAATTTAACTTTTAAAAAAAAATATATATATAAAATATATATAATTTAAAGAGAAATCTATATAAAGGCTTTGATGGGAAATATGATTTGTGTTTTGATTGTATGATCAACAAAATAGTCGTATATCTTTGTTAAGTGACGTGCAAGGTATTTATATATATAAATAAATAAATAAAAAAATATATAAAAAAAAAAAATGAATCGAGTTAGAAAGATATATCAGTGAACCAGAGAACTTATATACTACTCATCTCATCTAGAGATGTTTAAGGTGTTTCTACTATACTTTGTATGCTTGATTATTAAAGGTTTGGCCCCGCTTTTAGTCTCTTTTTAAAATATAAACATTTGATACTCCTACACTTGATTTAGTTTGACATTCGAAACTAACCAATCGGAAAGGTATTTCAATACCAATTACAAATATTATAGTCTGTTTATATATATATATATAGTAATCATATCTAAGATTAATATTTTATATGTATTTAGTATATAGTACATATATATATATATATTATATTTTTTTAAACAGCTGCACCTATTTAGCCTTTGGGCGCTTTAATACTTCTTCTTTTTATGCTTCCAAATCATCACTTTCTCTTACTATTGTAAGAGAAAATATTGCAAACGTATTAAATTTTTGATATCAAGTTTTGAAAACGACATTTTTCCCCTTTAAATTCCTACAAAACTGAAGATTTTCTTTAAACTTCGTGTACTATTTACTACATTCATAAATATGATGACCTAGTATGACCCAGCCGGAGGGATCTATTTCATTTGAAACGGCTAAACGACTTCTCCAGGCAAGTGTGAAAAAAAAAAAACGGCAGAATTACATGAGAGACAGTCAGAGGGCAAGCGTTGGGCGATCCTCCGTCAGAGCGTGTTGCCAAATAATCTGCCGCGAAGCGAAGCAGTGGTCTGCTTCCGATTAATAACCGGACATGACTACCTACAAGCAGATTTGTATTAAATCAGGTTGGTCGATAATCCGGATTGTGTTCTCTGCGGGGCCGGGTACATGACTGGAGATCACCTCTTCGAGTGCGAGGCCCTTGCTGATTTAAATACACAATCTAATGACGAGCTCTCATCAAGAGCCAAGATATATTGGGCTGCTAGACGTCGAATGGCGGAATGCCAAATATGACGTAGGGCATTGGAAAAAAAACACAAAAAACATTCATAAATAGTATGCCACACAGATATAAACACCTTTTAAGTTAGTGTTACGTACCCTTTCATCCAAAACACAACAAAGAATAGCATAAGCCTCAGTCTGGAAGACCGTAGTCGATTCACTACCAAACGATCTCCGGTCTCAAAATAGACCACAGCTCCAGACTTACCATTCATTCCGGAACCGTCCGGAAGTAATTATCTGGTATTACACCTGATGGACCCAATCTTGACCACTCTTCCCTAGAAGGTAACCTGACACTATAAGAATGCTCGAAAACAAAAGTCTTCAACATTCTATCAGAAGGAAAACCTGTAACAGGGACCTTCAAAAGCATCTCGCGATGAATGGTAGAATGACCGTATCGCTTACCCTGCCAAAAACCTGCCTGTTTAATTCTACAACAGCTTTCATTGTCATAGTTTTCACCTCTACAAAGAGCGGTGGAGTTCCCAATAAAGTCTCCATTGCAGCAGTAGTCGTGGTCCGCATCGCACCGACCACCGCCAGACAAGCCAAGCGTTGAATATCCTCAAGCAGCAGTCTAGCGGATCTTATCTCTATGCGACGCCGCCACACCACAGCCGCATATAACAACCTAGGTTCAATCACCATACCATAAATCCAAAAACACCATCTTGGGTCCCCCAATTTTTACCTACGATTCTTCGACATTGCCAAAAGGAAATAATTGCCTTTTGATGCTGTGCCGTAACATGTTCCGACCAATTTACAAGAAAAACTGTTACTATTTTGGAAAATGTGTTTAAATGGTTTCAAAGTAAATAAAAGATATTTGCACAAAAAAAACTCGAGCACTACCTTCTTGATGTGTTTATATGCGCATCGTTAAGTAGGGTAACATAATGGGATTAACTTCTTACTAAGTAGGATCTATTATTAAAAAGAAGTGTTTTCTAAATTTTACCCAATTTAAATAAAGTAGTAGATTAAAGTAAGCGTAACATATTGTTAGGAAAAAAAAGACAAGGCGAAGCCCACACACGTTCTGTCTACCTCTCTGATACAATAAGAACACTTTACAGATACTTAATAAATACTATAACAATACGGAGGATGGGATAATCTTTGCTAGGATATACTTACCACACAAATACCATCTAAAACGTCAACTATTGTCTACTTAATACCATTAACACTAAGTTCATGTATTCAATATAAAGAAATTAAGTACCTTAAAGAGGGTTTTCTTAACTTTGCATTCTTTGTCTGCGAAGTCAAAGATATCCTATTTTTAAAATATAGAAATTCTAACGGAGAAAAACGAAATATTCCCTACCTCAAGAGAGTAAATGTTTCAATTGTATACTTAAATTGTATTGTTTTTTTTTTACAATTTTGAAATATTTATCTTTTTTCATAGCATAAAAAAAAAAATCTGGTGTGAAACACTCACACAACTTTCTCTTACT
>JAAEAF010007783.1:0-59716 GCA_011037195.1 Triatoma infestans
TGGCTTAAGGAGACATCTCTATACAATGAGACTCTCATGCCTGACCCCTTTTATAGAGTTTGTGAGACAGAGGAGGAAACACCCATGCATCTGATGACGGATTGTTTGGGCTGTGAGGAGATTAGGTTTAGGACCTTCGGCCGGAATAGAATATCGATAGAGGATCTTAAGCTATGTCCATTTAAGGTTTTGGTCCGATTTGTTCGGTCTGTGATGGAAATTTAGATGGGGAAAACCTGGGCCTAGATTTTTGTTCCAGACCCAGTAGTTGTTATTCTTTAGGCGTAGCTATATGGGCCCAGGGAGGCTTTGGGTACCGTAGGGTTTTGCCCTCCCCTTCCTTGAAAATAAATAATAAATAAATCATGGAAAATATCTCTGATGCTTTCCAGCTCTGTGGAACCAACCACACAACTTTCTAGATCCATATTAATAGTGGTTATTATAGTGGATATCGGCTCAGATTTTAAAATTAAAAAAAAAAAAAGCTGTAGATAAATATGGACCCAATACCAAGGCATTTTTTTTTTTTTGCAAATTTGAAAATTTTGGGGAAATAATGGGATTTGCCATCAAAATTTTCTATTCAGCAAAGTTTTTGCATATCCAATTCTGAATTTATATAATTATTATGTGGATATCTAGCTATAGAGATATATTCCGCAGATAGGCTCCTTCATTTTGGTTTAAAAGATTCGCTCATACTCTCAGGATGTCTTAACTAAGTTCTGTGATATCGCACCTTTTTATTTAGGGCATCTGAAGATAGGCAAACGCTTGAAACCGGTGAAGCAGGTTATGAAGTTTTTACTGTATAAAATTCCTTTTTTATATATATAATTCTGTAATTTAAACAGTGAAAGCAGATAACTAATTAATAGACAAGTCAAAATGTGTACGTACGTACTTACAAAAATTTATTTCTAATTATTATAGATAAAACAATAAAATATTGTCTGCTCCCTGAATTAATCGAATGAAAATGAAATGAGGGGAAAAAAAAGTTATCGTGTTAAAAATAACACTGGAAAACAATCATTTAATAATTGAATCGGTTAAATGAACTATTAATAATAGTTAAGATTTATTGCCCAGTTTTTATAAAAGAAAAAGAAAATAACACATTCCTGTAGCAAATTAGTCTAATTAAAGATTAATGATGCCATCTGATGATTATATAGGTTAATTAAAGTTAAAAAATATATTTACTACTTCTTCTAACAGATCTTATTGAATGTAAATCTCACTTTAATTTAATCAATTCTGACAGTAGACAATGTCCTTATTTTATACTAGTTAACCAGACTTAACCATGCGTGATTTTGATAATTTGTTTCGATGCTTTGGAATACCCTGTCTACTAATTCTTCTTTTGAATGTACAATGTTGCAGAAATTAGATGGGAAGGTGATTTTTCCCGTTTCCGGATTTGTAGGAGCAGTGCCGTTACCGAGTTCGAGTAATTGTCTTGAAAATATGGCAGCTGTTGGATCGTTTTGAAGTTGAACTCTCATATTCGTTGTTAAATGAATTTTTTTTGGCTGTGCTCCAAAGAGTTGATTATTTCAAGCAATTCATCAGCTGGTGTTGAGCGAGGTATCACTGGAATCGTTTGCCTGAAGTCACCGGATAGTAAATACCAATGCTCCACCAAATGGAATCTGATTATTTCACAGGTCTTTCAATGTATGGTCTAATGCTTCCAATGACTTCTTATAAGCTATTGTACACTCATCCCATACAATGATTTTATACGCCCGAAGAACCTTTCCCATTCCTGATGTTTTAGAAATGTTACTGTTGGATTTTCTGTGAATTGCATATTTAAGTCATGACAGTTTAAGAGCTGAATGCGCTCTTCTACCTCCTTCCATCAATGTAGCAGCAATACCTGAAGAAGCAAGTGCTAACGCAATATGGCCGTTTGAACGGGTTTTAGAAATTTCCGTGGGAACTTCGGAATAAAGGTACTTTATAAGTAGTTGAGAAAGAGGTTCAGAAAGTGAGCCACCATCACAACGCGTCTGAGTCTGTCTATTTCTGCCAACCTCGCGAAACACTCGGAGAAATTCCCCCTTTCCGTGGGAACTTCGGAGTAAAAAGTATATGTAAACACTCTTATATAGAAATGCAACGTTGTGTAAAAATTTCAAATCAATCCATCGACTACTTTTCTTGTTTTTACAGAGTTTTTAGAAAATTTTTTTTTTTTTGTTTTGTTTTTAAATTAACCATTTTAATTAATTTTTATTGAGGGCTGGAAAAAAACAAACAACATATTGACATTAAAGGACTACTGTTTGCTTCACTGCATGCCTGCAGCTGTCAGTTTATTGATGGAAAAAAAACACCAGCTCTATCTTTTTTAAAGTCATGCATTTCTATATTTTACAATAATAGCTCTACAAGTCCTCTTCCATTTATTTCTTCTCTGTTCATCCGAGATAAGGGACTCTTGAGTGCCGCAGGCACTTTATGGACTTGTTATAGCATATCTTTGTTTTCTTTCCAATCTGTTGTTGAAACATATTTTGGCTAATGTAAGAATTTTTGTTGAATTGTAGTCCAATAAATTTGTTTACTTAAACTTAATGCTGTAATTGTATATATATCTAGTATCTGTATTTGTGGGTTTATAAAGTTGTTTGTGTGTATAGCCTTCATTCCCTATCTATAGTACAGTCTCCATTATCCTCTTAAACTAGGTTTTGAGAGGTTGTGGTTAAAATTATTATTATTATTATTATTATTATTATTATAATTCGGGTGCCTAATGGCGCGGGACCTAAGCCTATGTGGCCTTTATCCCCCCGAGACCCCCCTATCCCCTTAATGAATCTCCCCCGGTAGCTTACCGGTTAGTCTACAGTATCCCAAGATATCCCGAAACTCCAGCTCGCGCAGACAATCCCGCGAGAGTGATGCCCTCCCAAAGACACGAAACCTAGTTCCAGCGAAACGGGGACACTGACAAAGGTAGTGGTACACCGTTTCCCTGACTCCGTCGTCACAGTTCTGACAAATGGGACTAGACGTCCTCCCTATATTAAACAAGTGGCTGGACACCCAAGTGTGTCCAGTCACTATCCCTATCAGGGTCCTCAGACCCGTCCTACTAAGGGACAGGAGATACTCCGAAGTTCCCTGCCTACTTGTCTTTATAAATCTTTTGGCTTGGAGGCACCCCTGCGTGTCCCCCCAGCGTTTCTCCAAAACTTTCGTCTCCCAAAGTCTAATCTGTTTGTCACGAAACGTCCTTGTGACAGCCAGGGCTGGTTCAGGACCGCAAAATGGTTGAGATGATCCCTCCCTAGCCAACTGGTCTGCCCTCTCATTCCCCTCTATTCCCGCGTGTCCGGGTATCCAATAGAGGCGCACCGTACCCCTCCGAGCTAAAGCATTGAGCTTCCTCCGACATTCTCCCACCAATTTCGAACTCCACCAAGGCTTACTCAAAGCCCTTAGTGCGGCCTGGCTATCCGAGAAAATCCGCACTTCTTTGAACTCTCCCTGCCACTCCCCCACCAGGTGGCAGCATTCAATAATGCCCACCACCTCTGCCTGAAAGACCGTGGCCAACCCACCCAAGGCCACCGAACTCCCTCTATCCAACTCCTGAAACCATGCTCCCGCCCCCGACAGGCCAGTACCCTCCTGCCTAGAGCCATCTGAAAAGCAGCGAATAATACCGCTGCCCGACTCCGTTGGCCTCGTGAGGTTACCATCCCCTATACTGCTAATGGTAATCTCATAATCTCTCTCAAATCCACATTTCTTGCTCGTCTCATCAACTTGGATAGCAGAGTGGTTAAAGTTAAGTCGTAATATCGTTTTGTAAAACTGCCTTTTTTTATTTTACATACTTCATTGGCCAATAATTCCATTATTTCTTCTTCTTCTTTTCCACCCATTTGAATCAACAGGACTGACATATTACTAAATGTTCTCTACATTTTTATCTAAACGTGCACCCTCTCACAGAGGAATGGCAGAGTACAATTTAACAAACTTTCACAACCCACGTATATTCACTTACTTGGACTGAACCATATAACCGTAGTTAGCAGTTAAATAGTGTTATACTTCAAAGACAAACACCGGAGAATAGCAAAGTCATTAGAAAAACATGCTGTCATTGACATCACCAAAATCCGCTTCTTTAATTTCCTTTTTCTTTTTTTTTTTTTTAAACTTTATTCATGTTACAATCAGTGCGATAGCGCTATAAGTAACAATTATACAAAGAACGTAAATACAAAATGAGTGGAGAAGCTACCCATTGGTTCATTCTAAAACTATACAAAATCACTATTGACTCTCTTCACTTGACAGGAGATCACGAGGCCATTTAAGACGTCCTAGGAGGGCTATTAGGAAGTGTTCGGGAAGACAGGTGTTGAACTAAAGGATTTGTGTGAGTCTGTAGGTTAATATGGAATTTCCTACAACGGATTTGGGCGACTTGAGCAATGAACGGTATATTAAGGTCAGTGTGCATAGTTCGGTTGGTGACGTGAAAAGGAGCGTTTACAATGTTACAGAGGATTCTGGATTGTAGGGATTGGAGTGTTTGGAGATTTGAGCGTTTGATTGAACCCCATAGGTCTATCCCATACGCCCAGATAGGCTTTAAAATTGAGGTGCAAATTAATTTTTTGTTGTCTAGGGAGAGTTTAGATTTGTTATCCAATAGTCTTTTAAGTTTTCGAAAGTGTCAGTTTAGTTCTATTCTTTTAAGTCGTGTATGAGGATTCCAGGTAATTCTTTGGTCTAAGTAAAGCCCAAGATAGCGAGCAACGTTGACCACTGGTAAGGGAATTAAGTTGTAGTAGACTGGTGGAAGAGTAATGTGACGTAGAGTGAAGGTAATGTTTTGGGACTTATTTTCATTAAGTTTAATGACCCATTTTTTAAACCAATTTTCTAGGGAAGAGAGGTGGGTTTGTAGATATCTATGGGATCATTATTGGTAGTCAGACAGGATAGCAGTATCATCTGTATAGGTGAGAAGGATCTTAATTTCCTTAACAAATTAAACCCACCAACCTAAGGTCGGCTTCCCACTTAGCCACATCGTAATGCGTTTTTTTTTTAAATCGTGCAAAAGATCGTATAGTAGTGCCTCCATACTTCATCACAAAATGATATTCCTCTGTTTCTATTCAACGAGAAATTAGTAAAATATAAATATATCTGATACACTGTAATAACCTTTTTTTTCTTCTGTCGGCGCAAAGACCGACTCGGTCCTTGCCCTATTCAGTGCATCTAGGCCAACTGTTTTCTATCTGCAACGACTTGAGCTTTTTATTTTTCTGTTACTGCTAAGTGAGTATCAGAGATATTTTCTGTCATAGCTTGTTTGGTACTGCTAAGTAGTAGCCACTTGCTAAGAGAGTATTTCGATCATGTTCAGTTATCCAAGCTGGTTTTCAAATATATTTTTTAACAAAAGGTCTGTGTATGTGTGTGTCTGTTTATGAACAATATGTTCCAAAAAGAAATTCACAAGAAGCAAAACTTGATATTCGTTGTTAGATACTTAGGAAGCCAACCCCAATTATAATCAATGTGTGTGTTATTAAGTAGACATTTAATTCATACCGTCTCTGTGTTGTGAAGAAGTATGTATCGACTGATTAGCTCTTGTCATTTTAATCTCGTATGAGGGTTTCACATGGTCTTTTATCCACGTACATGCCTAGGTATTTCACGATGTAATAGTAACAGGGATGGGAATGTAATTGAGGTATAGTGGGAAGGATAAGTTCCTCGGCAAAGAGTTAATGTTACATTTTTTTTTTTTTTTTTGTTTATACAAGTTGTGATGAAGCTTGCTGCATTTTACAGAGCCCATTCCAGCGTTTCTTATAGGTGGGCATGATAAAGATGCGGTTAAATAGGAGTGAAAGGAATCAGATTTTAGCAACATGGTATCCATAGCGCTGTTGTGCATGAAATTTTTACATCTCTAAGAAATCTTCTTTTGGCATCTATGGAATTCATCGTAGGCATTGATTATATTAGAGTAGATTGAAAAAGTGGTGGCAAAAATTTTATTTCACTGCGACCTACAACACAAGTAAGGTCTACTGTGAATCCATGAAGGCCTAGCAATGCTGAAAGGGGCTCTTCTCATAATGCTTGTGGCTTCGAAATAGCCTTGCTTCCAACTGTAGCACCTTTAATCTCCCGATGCTGGCTCTCATTCGCAGAAAATGTGATTCATGATTCCATCCTCAACCTTACAGAATCGGCTGTAAGTACTAGCACGTGCCTTTTAGCATACAAATCGAAGCGTATTGAATCACTGCCCAAAGAAGGTTTGATTCTTCTGTAACCACTGTGTTTCGAACTGTGAACTCAGACACTGAATAAATTTTTTTTAAATAAAATTCAATCTCATTAAAATAAAATTATGAAAAACATTTTAGATTTCTATAAAAACCAATTTTATTAACTACTGCACTACTTACTTCTCCATGATACTCGTATATTATAATTCTCTTTTCCACATTAACAAAAACTAAAATAAAAGCAGATGATTTAGTAATTTCCTTCCTTTCTCTTTTCAACCGAAATGTAAAACATAAAAGGATAATACGCGTGGGAAAATAAATAGCCTGAACCATAATATGGGGACAGTTTCTTTTCTTAAATTTATTATTATCTTTATATGTACTGTGGGCGCCCCTTAATTTATTTCATTCCACAACAAATGAAGTCAAAAGGCTCCGAGCTTTTCTCATAAATTCTACATTCTTGCTGTAAAATATATATATCTTACATTAATTATTGTTGAAAACAAATAAAATGAAAATAGCAATTATAAACCATATTTATGTAATCTTTTATTTATATTTTTTTTTTTTTTTTTTTGACCTTTTATTACAATAATTATTAATGTGTTTTGTATTGTTTATATGCTCACCAGAAATACATTGTTCAAGACCTCCTAGATTTGAAAACACTGCCACAGATATTCTCATATTGCAGTCAATATTTTAGATTTTTTTTCTTCCTAGGAGACCTCTACAGCTCACTGCCAGGTGATGGACAGAGTTGTCTGTAACGAGACAAAGGTGTCTGTAACTGTCTGGAGGCTGGCAGTGCACTGAGAAAGTTCCGGGCGCCAATGACCATAAATGTTGACGCGCCTTAAATTAAAAAAAAAGAAATAGTGGTTTTAGCTACGGTGAAACACTCACACAAATTTCTCTTTCTGCGAAATGGCAAATTTTCTTAATACTTACAAATTCCTTTGTTAGTGTTTAAAACCGCGTGGCCTTTTTATAGAGAAAATCGCATAAAAAAACTGAAAAACCTATTCATAGTAAAATCGCCGCACTTCCGGTCAACCGATTTTCTTCAAACTAGGAATTTTGGCAATTTATATATTTCTAATTTATATTATTTATCTGATATTTTATCCATCGTAGCATGCCTATTCCATTTGTTTTTAACCGCTTTCGGATTTTCATCTATCGTCAGAGTGGAGAAACGTTACGTTGAAGTGAACTCTCTACACGAACTTGGTGAATTTGGCTCTGACGATGGATGAAAATCTGAAACCAGTCACGAACAAAATGAATATGCATGCTACGATGGATAAAATACCAGATGTTATCCAGCATTGCGGACCCCCATCACATATTCAATAATATTATTTAGTTGATAGAATTGTATTATAGCACATTGGTGAAGTAAAAACAGCACTTTAGAGAAAACCATAACCCCCCCCAT
Organism: Triatoma infestans; assembly: GCA_011037195.1. NCBI lineage: Eukaryota > Metazoa > Arthropoda > Insecta > Hemiptera > Reduviidae > Triatoma > Triatoma infestans. Next base: position 7,744 of record JAAEAF010007783.1, read on the forward strand.
CTCTCCCCCAAAAAGTGCCCTTAAATGAATTTTCCCGGAGAAATGTTACAAATAAATGTTGTAGTTCTCTTTGTATGTGTAGTTAGTTGATATAACAAGTTTAATGAAAATTGTTGGCTGCCGCCGTTATCGAGAAAATCACAAAAAACTGAATGGAATTTTTGGATTGGTTGATGGATTTTTGTCCGAAATCTTCGTGTCTGATGCTTGTTGGTAATATCTATATAGAAACCTGCTTTTTTTTTTTTTTTTTTTTTTTGAGATATACTTTTCACACACATCCGGACCATTTTCTAAAAACCACTTTTTTTTTAACTCCGGGGAACTCAAAACTTGTATTTCCGGTGAAAACTTAATTTCGAAAATCTGCCACTACCGCAATACTTCCTGTAAACAGCATTTAGAGAATGTAATAATAGGTTTATATCAGCTGTTATTCAAAGTTCAGAGAAAATTGTCAGAGCCCCACCTACGAGAAAATTAAAAACAAAAAAAATCTCAGAAACCTACTCTGCAAAACCCGCAATACTGGTTCATCGGTTTTCTTCAAATTTTGGAATTTTCCTAAGGCACACTTGTGAAGTATACTTAATTTTCAAAAAGTGGTAGAATCATTTTTCAAAGCTTCGTGGATTAATGCAGTAAAACTGAGCACCAATTATGCTCCTCTTTATGGTGTACCGGGATTAGGTGATCAGGCGTCGCATGAAGGAAACTCCAGCCCATGTGCTGGGAAGCTGCCGTCAGCAGCATGTTGCTTGTGATCCGCCGGCATCATGGCGTTACCTGGAATATCATTGAGTTTATGCAAGAGAAAGGTTACGCGTGCCGTGAAGAGAGGTATACTGTGTGGACACAGATGGATCGCCGAGATACGCGCAGACAGCAAAGTAGCGTTTGACAGCAAAGGTGGAACTGCGTTGATCTTGGACACCCCACAGTGAGGTTTTAGGGCAATGAACCCAATCAAGCAGAACTCATTCACGATGACAAAGATGGGCATCTACGAAAAATGTTTGCTCTTGCTGCATGAGAAGTTCAGAGAAGAGTTCGGGGAGCGAGGATTCACAGTCCCCATGGACTTTGGTTTTGGTAATAGGGGAATGATCCTAAAAAATACTCTATCTTTCTTCCATGATGTCGACGGTATCGACAGAAAGAAACTTGACAGTGATCGCAGAACAAATAATCATTGATTCCCTCGGTATAATTCATAACCACATATATATGGTTCATGACTCTGCTGACTGAATGTGTTTCTTGTACCAGATTTAATGTTTTTTGACTACAAAGTTCATTATATGTACTTAACTAGTGAAGTGAAGAATTATTATTATTATTATTAATTGTGGGTGCCAATCGGCCTGTAACCTAAGCCTATATGGCTTTTATCCCCCAATTCCCCCCACCCCCTATCATCTCCCTAGTTAATCTTCCCCTGTAGTCTGCCGGTTTGTCTATAATAACGTAAAATATTTTTTAGCTCCAGCTCTCCCAGGCAATCTCACGAAAGTGATGCCTTCCCAAATACACGAAACCTAGTACCAGTGAAACGGGGATAGTAAGAGGAAGTATTACAATCGTGACAGATTTTTGGAAATTCAGTATTCACCAGAAATAAATGTTATAAACCAATGATAAGTGTACAGATTATAAACCAATGATAAGTGTATAGATTATAAACCAATGATAAGTGTACATATTATAAACCAATGATAAGTGTACAGATTATAAACCAATGATAAGTGTCAATTTTTGTCAATACTAATTGACACGAATCAAACGAATCGAATTGTTAATTGCTTTTATGACTGCCTTACCAATATTCTTGTTCTTTTGCTGATTTAATATGGATGTCATCTTGATTGATCAGTATGCTGTGTCTGTCATTGCAACTCAATTTAGTTGAGCAGCATCGCCGTTCGAGCTGGATGGTGCATCTCTCTCTCTCTGTTTCCACGTAGTGGAAGCCATAATGTTGCAGATTCTCCAGAATCCATCCAATTTGTATAGAAAAATGTTTAAAAAAAAACTGATTGACCCCACCTAGTTCTTCCTGTCATCCAGTAGTGATATCCAAACTAAATATCATGTATGAACTTCCTGCGATTTTTCATACTCACAGACAGAGAGAGAGAGAGAGAGAGAGAGAGTGAGAGAGAAGAGATAAACAGAGAGGGAGGATCGGGGGAGCAAGAGAGTATAAGAGAGATTAATTTCTAACATTTGTTGTGCTCAATGGTCCACAAAACATGTATTCAAATTCGAAAATCTTTTTTCTTTTTCTTTTTTTATCACAATACTTCCTCTTACGGCAATATGAGAAAGTTATGTAACAAAACTAAAAACCATTAGTAAAACAACGTATGAAGGGGCTAAGGTTGGCTAGACGGCGCCTGCTTTTTAAGGAGGGGTTAGAGGATTGTGGGATACTCACGGTTTAATACTGCCTAGATTCCCATTACTAACTGTAGCTTCCCACTTTTTCTTACGATACTGCGCCAACATTGTCTTTACCTCTCACAGGAATCTAACATTGAATTCTTACCCCAATGATTTATGCGCTAGCGCAAATTGATCAACGCGTGAAAAATTAGAAATAAAATCAGCTTGAAATTTAATAGATACAAAATTTTTATTCAATTAATTTTTTTTTTTTTACACTTAAATTAGAACTTATAAAAAGTATTTAAAATTTATCACGCTGCTATCTTTGGAGAAATTTAAGTAAAATGTTAAGTATATAATAAAAAATGTTTATATAGCCATAAACTACTTTTATTTTTACTTTATTAACATTTTGAAGAGAGAGAGAGATGGGCAATGTTTTTCTCTTCTTTATAAAAGGGTTACGCCACTACAGTAATGAATTTCCGGCAATCATTTTTTTTCTTTTTTTCTTTTTTTTATGTTTTATAAGCTATTAAGGAAATTGATAAAATAAATGGGGATGTTAGGATTAGGCCTGTGCGATCGATATAATATTGGTAAGTTAGTTTTTAAATTAATGATTGTAAGAAATTGTTTATCGAATACTTTTTATCGATTTTAATTATTATTATTATGGTGCTACAGTCCTATAATTAGGCCTGGATCTCATTCAAAAGAGAATACCACTCTTGCCTGTCTTCGGCTTTTTGGAGCATTCTTCTGACACCTGCCTTCCGCAAATCGCTTTCTGCATCATCCAGCCATCTTATTCTGGGTCGATCTCTACGTCTAACCCCCCCCCCCGGATGTCCATACAAAACTTTCCTTGGTACCCTAGGTGATGGGGCATCCGCTCAACATGGCCGAGCCATCTCAATCTTGCTTTTTTTGATACAAGAAACTATGTCTGGTTCTCCCCGTATAGTCTCTTGGAGTTCTTCATTCTTTCGGATCCTCCATTAACCGTTATTAATATATATAGGGCCGTAGATTTTTCCGCAACACTTTTCTTTTCCATATTCTAAGCATATTTTCACATTGTTGCGTTATTGTCCATGCTTCGCTACCGTACATCACTGCCCGGCCTAATCATTGTTTTATAAATAATAAATTTTTCGCTGGGCGTGACAAATTTTGAAACCGCAAAGCTTTTTGTAACGCATATAAATATCTGTTTCCTGCAGTTACTCTCCCCTTTTATTTCAGCGGTGATGTCACTATTTGCTGTCAGTACGGAGCCAAAGTATTTGAACTTGTGGCATATGAAGAATGTATAATTGAGAATTTGAACTTGCTCTTCGAAGTTGCATAAGCTTCGTCTTCTCTTGGTTTATCTCCAGGCCTCGTCGTTTTGCCGAATGCTCCTTCTAATGCTGCCCTTGTCCTAGCAATGATTAGCACATCATCTGCATATGCCAAGTGTTGGGTCATCCTATTAAATATGGCGTCCTCCTGGTTTGACCTTATGGCTCTTACGGACATTTCCAAGCATATGTTGAATATCGCGATGGAAAGCGGATCTCTTTGTCCCAATCCTCTTTTAATGGGGAAGCTCTCAGACAGCGAGTTTTGTACTTTGACCTGACCACTGGTATCTCTCCAGGTTAAACTCACAATCGGACCAGTTTTCTTGAAAATCTTAACATTCTAAGGTCCGCTAGCGTTACTCGGCGATTGATACTATCGTAGGCTTGCTTAAAGTCTATTAACAAATGCTATACGCATAAGTCAAATATATATAACAAATGCTTATATAATGCATAAGTCTTTTCCAATATTTGCCTATAAGTGATGATGTGATCCGTTGTGGGCCTTCCCGGTCTAAACCCACACTGATACTCCCCCAAAATGTTTTCCGCTTGTGTGATTATTCTTTTATAAATTGCTATCGACAGGATTTTTTATATGCTACTGAGAGCAAAGCAATGCCTCGATAATTCTCACAATTGAGTTTATCGCCTTTTTTTATATATAGGGCACAAAATTGCCCTGCTCTATTTCTTTGGCATGCTTTCACTAATCCAAACGTCCCAGATCAATTTATAAAGTTGTTCTATCACGATATCTCCCCCAGATTTCAACAGTTCTGCATGTATTCCATCGCATTATCCACGTGCCTTATAGCTTTTCAGTGACGCTATGATCTCTTCAATCTCTTCCTTCTTTGGTGGTAGTTCATCATCGGGATCCTCCTCCTCAACGCCAGTCTCCGATTATTCTCTCTCTAGGTATCCCTCTTCTTCCTGATTGCTAAACATGCACCGGAAATATCTAGCACCACCTATTTATAATCTCTATTCTACTGCCTAGTAAATTTCCCCGTTCATCTCATCGATTTTAATTATACTAGTAATATTAAGCATGACGTGTCGATAATTTTTTTTTTTGGGGGGGAAAAAATTCTTTACTCCTAGAATTACACAGCGTTTTGGAATAGTTAAAATAAATGCATAAAAAAAAAGAAAAAAAGATGCAATAAAACAAAATAAAATAAATGCAATAATAATAGAGTACTTCCTTTAAAAATAAAATAAAATCAAAATAAGCAGATCGATATGCTTAAAAGTAAATTAGATAAACAGGTTATGAAGCTAAGATAAAACAAATGAAACAAAACATAAATTAATTAACTTTGTAATGGAATTAGATATTAGATGTAATGGAATCGTTTGATGTGTGATTCCTGGAGTAGCAGATGTCTTGAAGAGGGCGGAAGTTAGTTTGAGAGATTTGGAAGTTAGTGCTCGAATTATTAAACGGTTTTTTATATAAAAATAAACTGTATTTTAACAATAATTTAAACGTGATAAATGGTAACTAATAATTATAATAAAATACTTAATAATAAATAGAAGATAAATAGCTGATAATTTAGAATGGTTAAAATAACGAACTAAAGTGCACAACTACGAGAATGATAAGTTGAATATAACTGTGAATTGCCGCTCGTGTATATTTTGGTCGTAGATGATATAATAATCCTCTCGTCGTATATCATAGGGTTTTTATATACTGTTGTTCACATTCACACCAAGATATCTGTCTTAGTGTGCGGCCTTGTGCGACCTTCGTAGTTTTCTGACCTTATTTAGTGGCCATACTTATCGCGGTGCCTGCCTTTGAGGTGAGAATTGGTGAATAGGCTTTGTTGTTGGTTTGGTTGACCGCGGCTGTCGGCGGCCAACAGTGTTACTGTTTTCACCTTTTGTAAATTATTTCTTTGGCGTACTTTGCCGATGTCAGTGACTTTGCCATGCCATTACAACTTTCTAAAGAATTAAGTTGGCCTATGACTTTGAAATAATTCGTATTATATACGTAACAACTGAAATAATATTTTTATTTATGTTTGAAAATTTATTATTCATAATTATACATCACTCGTTAATGATAAATTGTCTGAGTCTGAGTAAATTTTTAATATATTGGTAGACCATTATCAGTTTTTCCTTGGACTCAGATGAAAGTATATCTATTATAGTAACATAATAATTATCAGATATATTAAGCTTTTGGAAGTAATACGATCTTATAGCGTTATAAGTCGGGCAATGCATTAACAGGTGAAATATCTCCTCATTTACTTTTAAGTTACAAATTGTACATATTTGATCTGAATTAATATTATAAGAATGATCCTTAATACTGAATATTATATTATGCTTCCCCATAGTTCTCAACTGAGCTATCAGTTTAGTGATAGCAAAAGGCATTTTTATCAGAAGGTACTCTTGGGCAATATTTCCTCTTATAGGTAACATATTATAGATTGGACTATATCTGGAGAATGATAACATTTGAACATCCTTATCGAATAATTTTTGCTGCAACAAACTTAAAATTGTTTTCATTTGACGCTGTATAGTTAGTGGACATTGTTTATACCACACAGATTTTGTAAATCCAGATCCGTAAAGTACTTTTTTATTTGCGACACCCAATCTAATTTAACTATATTGCCCTGGAATGAATCTAATGACAATAATCTATTGTAACATACACAAGGAAGTCTATTGGCTTCCATTTTTAAAATCTTACACAGCCAGCCCAGAGTTCACTTGACTACTCTGAGAGTTATATGGGGAATGCCCGTTTCAAGTCTTACAATATAGGCCGGTGTAGTTCTTTGGAGATTTAGCAATTTTTAAAAAAAACTTATTTGCGCTTTCTCTAATAAATCTATATATCTAAGGGCCCATACGGGAGATCCATATAATAAACTGCTCCAAGCAATACTATGCAATAAATTTACGCGAGATTGCCAAGTTTCAAATTTTGTTGAAGATAATATATTCAGCACTGTACCTATGGCAATGTTCATTTTACTAATAGCAAGATTGGCTGTTTTTAAAAACAATGAAGACTTATTAAACCGTACCCCTAAATAGAGGTAGTAGTTTACAATTTCCAATTCACTACCATTAAGAAAAAATGTTTTTTGACATACTTTGGGACGTCCTTACTGAAAATTAGTGCTTTTGATTTCTCAGGATTCACTTTTAAAAAATTAAGAATACGTACAATAATCCCTAAGTCTATTGATTTTGAATTTCAAATCTACCGGAGAATCCGCCAGAATGACAATATAATATCATTAGTTCCATCAATGCTCAGTCCTCTGGCACTTCTTTCTTTAAAAAATTGTTCAATATTGTATAAAAATAATGAAAATAATAGCGGACTGAGGATTTCGCCCTGTAAAACTCCTTCAGTTACATAAATTTCTTTTGAATATTGACCATTTAGTTTTACTTTAAAGGAAGCAGCACTGTACAAATTACTGAGAAGTCGGATATACTTAGCGCTAAGGCCAAACGAATATAATCTAGACCACAAAAGTTGATGATTAACGCAGTCAAATGCCCTCCTAAAATCAACAAATGCTGCAAATACTTTTCTTCTGGGGAGACGCAGATGAATGTGTACAACACAGGAGAGCACAAAGATATTATCTAAGCAGCCGCGACCCTCACGAAAACCTGACTGGATCTCCGGGATTATGGACATTTGTGATTCCCAAAAAAAAGCATTCTGTTTAATAATATTTGAGTAAAAATTTTAAGACTTACGTAGGCTAATGCAATTGCCCTGTAATTATCAGGGTTATATTTGTCCCCCTTTTATGCAGCATGACAGTTGCAAAATTTGTCCAAGGTTTAGGAAATCGTTCTAGTGACAGAATTTTATTAAACATAACTTCAAGATATAGGAGCCAGTTTTGTGGCAAATGTTTTAAGAATTCATTTGATATACTTGCTACTCAAATAATACAAAAAAAAATCTTCTGGTTTAAACATTTAGTTTCGCTAATCCGCCTTCACTCCTGCACGGTCACACCATCATTAGATAGCCTTCCTTCTTGGCGTACTTTACTCCTCGAGCTTCCATCCCAGATTGAATCGGACATTCATGAAGAGGCTGTAAGACGGGCTACTTCTACTGATCGTTTTCTTCTTTACAGAGTGCTAATAGCAGAATATCCCAATTTTATAACGGAGAGTCTATTTGATATCCTAAAGCTTAAAGACCTCCGCTGGTTTTTCAAAATTAGAGGGGAACTTCTTTTTCTAAATTTTAGGCCATGGGTGGATAGAGAGGTAATAACTGAAAAATGTTCCCTTTGCTCGTATGATGTTCGCGAGGGTTTATATCATTTCCTTGGGGAATGTCCTATCCTCGTGGAGCTTCGGCTACTCCATTTCGGCAAATCCTTTCTCTCCAGGCTGGAGTTAATTCAATTTTTAACCGGTCAAACATCCTGTTTACCACTGATTCGTTACTCTCGCCATGCCTGTCAAATCAGACTTGAATGGTTAGCGGATTCGACTTAGTAATATCTATGCTGGTTACCTTGGCTATATTTTTCTTTTTATTATTGTAATATGTAAATTTTTCCTAAGTATTTTATACATTGTATTTTATTCTTTATTACGTTTTTTTAGTTTATATTTAGTTTGTTTTTATTATTATTTTGTTTTCATCAAGAGATTTGGTACTCTTTATCGGTATTTATTTTAGTTTTTCTTTGAAAATGCCTACTAATGGTTTTTCTTTTTTTAACGTACTGTATATACTATTTGCCTATTGTATTATATTTATTATTTTCTTACTGTACTACATTATGCATACATACATTACATATATATATTTACTTTTCTTAAGCTCTGTTATACTTATATTACGCACTATATTAACTCGTTAATAATAACTACAAATTTTATTTGCAGTAAACTCAAGCAGACGGCTTATGCCATGCTTTTAATACTTTGTCATTTCTTTATTTTTTTTTGTATTTTTTTTCCTAATAAAGTATTATTATTATTAAGAATTCATTTGATATTAAGTCTAATCCCGCGGCCTTCCTATTTTTAGTTTTCGAAATACTAAACATAATCTCTTCTGTTGTAATTGGCTCATCTAAATAAGGGTGCCCAACACCAAAGAAAACAGTATCATCAATTAATGGTTGCTTGTAGACCCCCTGAAAATATCTTTCCCAAGCACCCAGTGTTAAGGGGTTCTGAAATGATATTTGACTTTTCTTAAATTGTCGCACAGTTGCCTAAAAGGAGACAGAGTCCCTCGTATCTGCTATACTATCAATTACATTCTTATGAAATTGAATTTTTTTAGACTTTATTGTTTCCTTATAATGTTTTTTCTTTTCTAAATAAAAAGATTTTTCAGCACAGTAAAATCTTTTACTTTTACACAATTTTAATAAGTTGCGAGTCTCATTCTTTAACAACTTACATTCTGAATCAAACCAGGACTTATTTGTCGGGCGATACTACATGAAGAAGCAGTTTCAGAAATTGCTACATGAAAATTTTCATACAAAAAAATCAATAGGGCTTAATTCAAAATTTACAGAAATTCTCTCATTTAGAGCTAGTTTATTTATATATTCTTTTTCAAAAACTTTATTCCAAGTCAAGGTTTCAGTTAAGAAAGTTTCAGTACTTTTTTCTACAGTAGAAAAGAGTTTCAAATCTAAAATAAGATTGACAGGAAAATGATCGGACTCAGTGACAAAATCAAGTACCTGTAAATCTTTTATAACATTAAGGTGAGTATAATTACACCAAATTAAATCAACGACACTGTGTCCTAAAGTTGATACGTGTGTAAACTGGGCAGGTCTGTCACTAAGAGTCCTACCATTAATCAAAATGAACGAATTCATTTCCATAAACTGTACTACTAATTTCCCCTTACAATTAATTACTGTAGAATAGAATAGAAGCGGGGAGGGTTGAGCCTCATTCCACTGCGACCTACAAATCGAGGTCTATTGTGGATCCCCTTACATTACAGAACAGCCCCCAGCCTTACCCTCCTAATCAGTCCTAGCAAAGCTGAGAGCAGCTCCGTCACGAAGCTTCCAGCTTCGGGATTGCCCGTCCCCAGTTGAAGAAACCTAATCCTTGCCAGGCCGGCGCACTAACAAAGGATGTGCGCCGGGGTCTCCTCCTCTACCTTGCAGAATCGGCATGCCGCACTATCTGCAAGTTATAGGTGGTGCATGTGTCTGTTCAGCCTACAATGCCCTGTTAGTAGACCCACAATTAACCTTATATCCCTTCGGGTCTGGCTCAGTAGGTCTCTGGTAAATTTAGGCAAATGTCTTTTGATAAAGAGCTTTGCCTGCCTCTGTCCTGGTGTTCCCTCCCACCAACGCAGACGCTGTTCTTCTACCCAACCCCTGATAGAAGTTTGAATGAGGCTCCTGGACAAGCCGCAGAAGGGTTCGGGGCCTATAAAGGTATCCTGCGATCCCTCCCTCGCTAGGGCATCCGCCCTCTCATTGCCCAGGAACCCCGCATGTCCCGGCCCCCAGGCGAGTGTCAGTTTGTTCCGAGTACCCACCTCGGTGAGGGCAAGTAGGCAGTCCCACACCAGTCTTGAGACCACTTGGTGTGAGGAAAGTGCCTTCAGGGCTGCCTGACTGTCGGAGTATATGGCCACTCTTCTACCCACTATCCTTTGCCTTATAATCTCCCTAGCGCAGAGTTGCAACGCCACGACTTCAGCCTGAAAGATCGCGGCGTACTTCCCTAGGCTGGCCTTAATTTTAACTTTAGGCCTGCCCCCGTAGACCCCCGCTCCGACCCCAGTCGGAGTTTTGGATCCGTCTGTATACGAGATCTAGTTACCGAACAGGGGGGGGTCACAGTTCCATTCGCCTCTGCTCGGTATGACAATATGGAAGTTCCTTTCATAATTAATTACTGTATCGTTAGAAGAGTGTTCAGAACTAATATAACTACCACTAAGATGGTCTAAGTGCGGCTGAGAGGACCCAGCCGGCAATTAAAGTCTCCGCCAACGATAAAAACCCAATTACTATACTTAATAAAAAGATCATTTAAACTCAATTTCAACATCTCTAATACAACTGAAATATACCATACTGGGTTCAAAATACAATGAAATAATAATTAGAGAATAAGTACATGAATCTAATTTAAAAACTCAATTGTGGTAACCTTACCACGATGCTCTCCTCTCTAGTCAGGATCATGAGCCCACCACTAGCACGTCCTCTGCATTTAAAAGATTGGTTGAAATAAAAGTTATAGCACTTTAGTATATATGTAGTTTATGTTCCATATTTAATAAAAAAAGAAATCGTTGCAGCCATTTAACGAGAAAAATTGCGAAAACTGAAAAATACCATGCATTAAATAGTTTTCGGTTGAGTAATTTTGAAAGTTTACTTCTTGTTGAATTTGTGGATACCCAAACGAAATATCGTAGTTTGAACTTTCTGCGATTTTTTCGTTTTTTGAGAAATGCTGTTCATACTTAAACACACACAGACCATTTTCTAAAAACCTTGGACTCAGGGAACTCATGTATTTCCGGTGAAAATTCGATATCGATCGCACGGTGTAAACTCGAACTTGCATTTGACACGATCGCAATACTTCCTCTTTCCTACGAGTAAGAGGAAGTAAAAATAGTGTGAAAACATTCACTTTTCTGGACGAACACAAGCCAAGCGGATTTTCTTTTATTGAACTAAATAATATTTTGTCCGTTCTTATATGTGTATATCCATCCATGCTTGTCTGTATAGATCAATTTCTCGTTATAAAATATATAATTTAAAGAAATGAACTTTCATACATTCATTCAAAAATATAATATAGTCCCAGTTTATTGTATTTTAAAATAGTAAAACATGACCTAATTAGCAATTAGTTACGGTATTAAAATATTGTTAATCACTGTGGAAACACATTATAATTGAACATGTTATATTGATAATGATAATTAAACACACTGAATTCTACTTTGTTCTGATTTTATTAGAATCTTATATTTAACAAGGGCTTTAGTATTATTCACACTTTTAATGCTATAATTAATAACTAGGGCAGTGAAATCATTATGGTAAATATTAGCAATGCAATTAAAATTTTTATATTTTTAATAATGTGCTTTAGCTTTCATGTTATACTAGGTAAATACTCATAAGCTTATTAAAACGAAAACAATGTTATCCTTAATCTATCGACACGTATATTTCTCTCGCATCTAATATTTTCTACAGTTTAGTCACCACAGGGTGTGGTAGATCTGAGAAGGAGATAATTAGAGAGATAAATTTAATAGTGAGCTTGGTGCACTGAACGCTGTTGTAATTGATAGAAATATATTAATAAAATTGAAGGACTTTACATTATTGTAAGATATTGAGTATAAGGTAGCGAGAGAATAATATTAAGAAAGAGATAGACTTGCTGAGAATAGAAAGTAGAATGATGTTGACTGACTGGTATCGATAATTCTTCTAAAACTGTTCTATAGGGCTAGCTCGCCTCTATGGATTCTCCCTCACTAGTTTGGCCTAGGTAGGGAGTAACTAAGTTCTTTGGATCCCCACGAAGCTTAATGGTACTAATAATTCGGATCCCCATTACATAGGCCCATATTTCAGAGTAATTTTAATTTCAGTGATTCTAAGTGTTCACTAATGGTTACACAGGTCATGCCAGAGCTGTGTAGAAGAAGAACCAGAGACAACCTGGCACTAAGCAGGTATTAGATTTCTCTGATAACGGACCTATTTACTGGCCATGATAGGTTCAAGAAACATCTGCACAAGGTGGGATTGGTGGATGTAGAGCCCTTGTGCAGACTGTGTTAGGAGGAGGAGGAGGAGACGGCCTCTCACCTGTTGTTTGATTGCGTTGCAATCGGAAGATTGCGGTACGAGATGCTCGGCACGTTGAGACCGGAGGAAATCGTACTCCAAGAAGGACTGGTGGGGAAGGTTCTGGACCTCATGAAGAGGGGGGCTTCCTCTACTAGGTTTCGAGGGTTAGCACAATAAGCCTCAATGGGAGGCTGCATTGCCTTGGTTTGAGTCGTCCCCCCCTGCATCATTCTAATTCTAATTCTAATGGTTACACAGATATCCCTTAGCTTACGGTAGGTGTTTATTAATCGGAAATACCCTTATTATTGGTCCCAATGTCGAGAAAAATCTCATAATTAAATTTACTTACAACTCATAATTTTCTAAGAACTGATTGGAACACTTTCAAATTCATCTTCCTATCTCGAAATATTTACTTATTTTTTTTTTTTTAATTTATTTGTATTTAATTTAAATGCTTCATAAAAAATATTTTATTTATAAATTGCATATAATAAAGTTAATAAAATAAAAAATAATTATTTTAATGTAATGTAATAATATAAAACATTTTACAATAATTATTTAATGAAATGTAATATAATGTGGTGGGTTATAATTAACTTTATCGTTAATTATTTTATTAAAATCTATAATAATAATAAAACTAATAAAAAGTCATTTAAAAATCAAGATCAGATTGAAAATTGTTAATGCTTGGTTAAGGTCAGCTAGGGGTCAGGGCTAGGTAGTGTATATTTAAGATATTTATTGAATATTTACCTTCTCTAACAGCTGGAGGAGGAAATATTGGGACCGTGTCGAATTTTAGAAATTGCGTTTTCACTGTTTGAGGACCCTGGATATGATAAAAAAATCATCTAGAAAATGGTCTATGTATGTGTTTAGCTATATTTTCATTCCCATCCTGACACCCTCTTGCCTGATTCTTAATGTATCAAATTCAATAATTCAATAATTTGAAAAACTTGACTAAAATGTAATATTCAGTAAGTTCCAAAAATCTGTGTGTATGTCAGAACAAAATGTCTCAAAAAATCGGAAAATCATATCGGTGAACACAAACTTGGCATTCCGTTAAAATATCAAAGAATTTCAGAATTATCATTTTTTTTTTCGACAACTTTTTTTTACACTTGTTCCATTTATTTGTATTTATGCGGCCAATAGTTGAAATGTGAACCAGCTAGCTTATCATATCGCCGTTTTACAAACGCACCAACAGAGGTCTCTGTTCTTGGCATCTGTTCTAATATCTCTAACGCTGTTTAAATATTATCGTCCAAAGAAATCTTTTTTCTTCTTCCTGGGAATTATTATAATGGATTTGAGAAGGGGAGAGAATGGATTTTATGGAAATAAGCTAGAATATATGCTGAACATTGTATTATGAATGAACAGACAAACTGTAAGGACTTTACAATAGAAGTTACATAGCGATATAGATATATATATATATATATATATAGAGAGAGAGAGAGAGAGAGAGAGACAGACTGACTGGCTGAGTGATGAAAGAAGGTTGCTGACTAGTCGTAAACTGTTGCAAAACTGTCCTCTGTCATTTTTTTTTTTATTCATTTTTTGGGGTTTCTCCGCTTTTCGGATCCGATTACAGCTTCACTTATATTGTCGCTCCATAAGCTTATCGAAGTAGACCAATGCTTCCTTCATGCTGCAGATATGTCCACACCAGTTTTAGCTGCGTGTTGTGAAACTTGACGCCAAATGGACCCAAACAAAAGTAATCCTATTGTGTGAGATCTGAGCTGTATAATGTAGAGGTGGCCGTACAGTTTTCAGCCTATTTCTTTATAGGTTCAACCATTGATTGTACAATGTGGGTATAAGCGTTGCCACGCAGTTCTATCAATACTCCCTTTGCCTCTGCAACCACAGAATTGTAGATTTCCCTTTATTTTCAAGCGTCTTATTTTATAGAATTTTCAAGCCATTTTTGCAGAAATCGTACTGTCAGTATAACTTATATGCATTGCTTAAGCATTCAGGAATAAATTTTTGAAATGTATTCTCTTTGATGACCAGAAATCGCAACATTGAATGCTGTTCCATTTAAGTGCACATTTCAGAGGACTTGCAATTATTTTAATAAATAAAACAGTTACTAGAAACCCTGGGCAAACAGCTGTTTTAAACTAATGACAAGAATGCCAACTTAATAACGGGTTGTTATATGGATACTCTTTGATTTACAGTTCTTTCACTCTGTGCTTATTGAGTGACACTCTTCCCCCTATAATGTAATGGTGTGGATGTTTGTATAGATTGCTTGTGGCGTGAGTGTTTTAGCGAAAAGGGCTTGTGTGTTTGTTTGAGATAGAATATAAGAATTAAGAGTAATTAAGAACACACTACTGTTTTATAAATAAATATATTCTGTTAAAATAATAACAACTTATTTGGTTTATAAACTTATTTAATTTATAACTGGCACAGATATTTAGAGAGCAATTCCTGAAGTGTCCTGTTTGAAGGTTGAGTTTAGACTGTCTACTCTTTACTCTTTTAAAGTTGATGGCTCTCTTCTTTGGAATTGCTCTCTCTCTCGCGGGGGAATTCACTTATACAAAAGAGTTGCCCTAACGGAATTTAGTGTCTTTATTTTCTTAATAGCAATGACCAGATACCTGGTTCTAAAATACACACTTTTTGAAGGTAAATTCACAGCACTAAAATAATTATAAAATATTAACAAAAATACAATTTTGGATACTATAAAATATTCAGAAACTTTAACTATTATTTTCGATTTTGTCCTTCCACTACACCCCCCAACCCCGCAACATATTTTTCTGCCATAGTATTTAATTTTGTAATAAGCAACCCCATTATATAAAAAGGGTCTTTGACTTTTAATTTTTTTTTTTTTTTTTTTTTTTATGTTATTATTTATGTTTTAAATAAATAAACGAGGCTTGGGTATGCTAGAGAGTTTTCTAGTACCTCTAGTAGCAGGTGGATACTATGAAACTAGGTCATCTACAATTTGTTACCTACTTTTTTTGTGCACGTGGAAGGTTGGAGGTACTTCATTTATGTATAAAAACGAGACGACCCCCCCTGGGGTTGCTTAAAATCTGACATTTTTTATCAACTCATCCCCTCAACCTCTGTATACTCAGCTTTATATACAATCTGCTACTTTTATTTAGCCTTATCACTTCGATACCTTCCTTCCGAATAGTTTCCTTCTGTCAAGCAGGACACTATATTTGGAATTGGATGGCATTTCATCGTCAATTTTACTGTAACTTATTTATGGATTAAATTAGTATTAATAAAACAACTAATGTATGAAATATTTTAATCTCATTGGATAACATAATTAATTAGCTTTTGTTTTTAAATTCTTACACATTATGGAAAGAAAAAAGAAGGAGTTCATTCAATAAAACTAGCCAATAAGCGAATATACATTACACTAAATCATAAATGTAAATACAAGATTAATCAATATAGTAAATAAAAGTTGAAAAATAAGAAGCGTGACTTCTTGTAATGTTTCAATGCCTCAACTCTTGCTATATTTTCATCCCCCCCCCGCCCACGGTTCATTATAGTCTCAACCCTCTTTGCCCGTCTCGTCTCTTACTAGTGTATCTTCTTTGTTATTTGATGAATTCTCTAAAAGCTTTTGAGTCAAAGTAATAGAGCACTAAGCTTTTTATTTGCTCCAGCTTTATTAACTAAAAATGTAATATTCAGTGTGTCCCCAAAACTTTTTTATTTTTTTAGTGCTTCTAAATAAAGTTGAAAATTTTGTAACTTCATCTAGTATTATATCCATTGAAATATATCACTTTTAGATACACACACACTTTATTATTATTATTATTGTTTTTTTTTTATACTGTGATTAATGGAGTCTTATATTTATTTTTTATTAAATGTCACATTTCTTTTCTAATTAATAATATAGTTTATTATCTGTCTAATAATGTAAATAAATAATTATTTTTGTAAAAATGAACTATTTGTTAAATCTAGAAGCTTCTCATTTCAGTTAAAGTTAAATTCAAAATAAATTTGTGGTTAACCTTTCATCAGTCTTCATAGAGAAAATTAATCATAAAAAAGCTTATATAAATTAATATATTTATATAATAATAATTTTAAACAATTATTAATTGATTATTTTACTGGGGCATTTTTATTAGGTCAGTGTTAAAATAAAAAAAAATCGCATATAAGTAAAATTGTGTCTTGCATTACGTTAATATCATAATATTGTGAACTTTATATAGTATAATTCGTTACACATTGGATCGATCGCGTTGTTTTTTTTTTTTTTTTATTTTCTTTATTTTATCGACTTTCCCTAATGTTTAGTCACGCGAGTTTTTGCAATATTACCACTTTTAATATTGTTTATTAAATTTCACAAGTACTTTCCAATTTTTAATATATAAATAGTATTTTATTTAATTTATTTACTAAGTTTTATTATTATTATTATTACTATTTTTTTGTAATAATTATTAAAAATTATTTATTTTGTAAAAAAATTTTCTTACCTTTTTTTTTAGTAGGCATATTTGAATATTTTAGCGAAAGAAAATGTAAAAAAGCATTCACATATAATATTTGCGGGAACAGACATGTCGAACAGAAAAGATTGACTGGGAGAGAGCTCAGATTGAAGTTCTTACTGGCTGGGGATAGCTCTGACAAAATTATTTATAGAAGATAATGGCAGAATAAAGCCTGGAAAATGAGCTTCAATTAAAAAAAAAACAAACACACAGCTCGGATAAGATGGCTCTGGAGGCAAGAAGTCATGCTTCTACATTTTTCAACTTTTATTTACTATATTGATGAACTTGTATTTACATTTATGATTTAGTGTAATGTACGAGGCATGTCCAGTAAGTAAGTGTACTGAATTTTTGTAGGTTACAAAAATTTTTATTTGAACAAAAAAAATTACCTGGTAACATTAGTACATATGTAAGCTATTTTTCGACATAGTCACCATTCCTCTCAATGCAGGTGGTGAACCGGGGTATTAATTTTTTGATGCATTCCTTGAAGTAGTTTCCCGCCAACCCCTTCGTCCACTTCTCCTCCTCCCCCTTCACCTCCTCGTCGGTTGAAAACCTTTTTCCACCCATGTGCAGCTTCAGGGAGGTAAAGAGATAGTAATCTGAAGGTGCTAGGTTAGGGGAATGCGCGGGATGGTCCGGCACATCCCATTTAAACGAGGTACGAAGCAGTTCCTTCCTGTTGGTCAATTCAACTTGTGTTGGTCTGTCAGCTGTTTTGGGACCTACCTCGCGGACAGTTTCCGATATCCGAGGGTTTTTGTGATGGTTTCGTGTAGCAGAGATCTGAAGATTTGCGGAAACATCGCAGAAAGTTCATCCACAGTCAATCTGCGATCGTCACGGAGCGCATTTTCGATTCACAATTTCGTCAGTCACAATTGAAGGTCTTCCGCTCCTCTGATCATCATGCACAGACGTATGACCGTTTTTAAACTCGTGACACCACTTGATCACACTCGTACGATTCATAGCTTTATCACCATTTGCAGTTTTTATCTCATTATAAACCTCAACCGGAGTTTTTCCGTTCCAAACGAGATAACGGATGACGCCGCGTATTTCACACTTGGCGGGAGATTGGTTTGACATTTTTCACGAAACATATTGTCGCGTCGACAGTTCTAAACGTACTGACCTCGAACCGGTCTCGTTGTGGAGGGGAGGAATCAGGCTACACGACAATGTAGCCAGCCAACTAGTCGAAAACAAAATCCCTCCGGCCGTGAGAGCCTCAGTACACTTACTTACTGGACATGCCTCGTATATTCGCTTATTGGCTAGTTTTATTGAATGAACCCCTTTTTTTTTCTTTCCATTAATGTGTAAGAATTTAAAAACAAAAGCCAATTATATTATCCTATGAGATTAAGATATTTTAGTGATCCACAAGTTACACTAAAATTGACGATGAAATATCATCCAATTCCAAATATAGTGTCCTGTTCGACAGAAGGAAACTATCCGGAAGAAAGGTTTGGAAAAGTGATAAGGGTAAATAAAAGTAGCAGATTGTATATAAAGCTGAGTAAACAGAGGTTGGGGATGAGTTGATGAAAGATGTCAGATTTTTAGCTACCCAGGGTCGTCTCCTTTTTTTATACATAAATGAAGGACCCCAACCTTCCACGTGCACAAAAAGTAGGTAAATAGGTAATTGTAGTTTCACAGTATCCACCTGCCACTGGAGGAACTAGAAAGCTCTCTAGCATACCCAAGCCTCGTTTATTTATTTGAAACATAAATAATTACATAGAAAAAAATCAAAAAATAAAAATTCAAAGTCACTTTTTTATATAATGGGTTTGCTTGTTCTTAAATTAAATACTATGGCAGAAAAATACGGGGGGGGGGAGAGTGTCACCCAATAGCAACGAGTTAAGTAAAGAACCCCCCCCCCCCCAAAAAAAAAAGGGAAAAATTTAGGGATATTCCACAATTTCAAAAATTTAAAAATTGGTTTTAGATTTATCTTAACATTATCATTTTTGTTTGTTGTGGTTGGTTTCCGCAGCTGAAAAGTATATCATGAGACATTTTCCCTGTATCCTGCCTTTTGTGTCATCGACTTCCACAGGTTTCAAACACTTGTTGATAACAAAGACTTCCAAGAGCAAAATACCTTGTCAACTGTACCAAAATACATATGATACACTGTGTCAACGTATCAACTATCAACTATTTTGAGCTCACAAACATAGACAAGTCTAGTTATTACACTGTTTTTTGACAAAAAAACAAAAAAACAAATCCTGATGATGAGGCCCAAAACTGTCGATAATAACCACAAAAAGAAGCAGGATATCACGGAAAATGCCTCTGATTATCATTTTTATCTGAGTAAATAGGCGACTGTTGAAAAAAAAAATCTGAATAAACTTTGTTATCTTAGAACAATTTGACAATCAGAAAAGTCAATAGAAAGAATCCTTTTAGAACTGTAGCAAGGATAAGGACTTTTATATGAGCGGTACGATTGGTAGAAAATCTGACGCGTGCTTTTTAAAAGTCTAAGTCAAAATAGGCTTGCATGTTGACGGACTTTCTCAGGGCGATTGTAGACTCGGGGGTGTGGTTAAAATTGAAAAAGTCGAAACCAGGAACACGATAGAACCTGGATATTCTGTGTGGAGGAAGGCGACTTTAAATAAATTTTCTTACATCCCTCTGATGCTGTAATACCTAACAGGTTTCGGTGGAGGATATATTCTATCATCCACAATCTGGGAAAATTTTGTAGGGGGCGGTTTCTAAGGAAACATTAATTAGCGTATGCTTTCTACTAAAGTACTAAATAAAGTACTTTTTCAATTTTATATATAAGTTTTTAACAATGCTAATATAACATTAATAATCATTAGAAGCCTTTTAAAGTACCAAATTAGTAGAAAATCTGTTTAATTTGGAATTGTAATTTTACAGAATAGGTTTTTTGAAAATTTTTCTTTGGTCGAGTATGACTACAATATTTTCTTTAAACTTGGAGAATGCTCACTGTACAGATAAAAATGATTCGTTTTTACTTTCTCTTACTTCTAGTAAGAGGAAGTATTGTAATCGAGTCAAATTTTCGATATCGAGTTTTCACCGGAAATATCCGTTTTGAGGTCCCCTGAGTCCAAAAAAGTGGTTTTTAGCAAATGGACTGTGTGTGTGTGTGTGTGTGTGTGTGTATGTGTGTGTATGTATATGAAAAGCATGGCTCAAAAACGAAAAACCGTAAAAAGTTGAAACTTGATATTTCGTTTAGGCATCACCATGGGATCTGACAATACGTTATCTGTCAAAATTCCTCAACCTGAAGTACCACTTTACTAGTTGTTTTTTTTACGTATTTGCGATTTTCACAAAAATGGCTCCGACGATTTTTTTGTAAACTTGGTATATCAACTACATATACAAATAGCTACAACTTTTATTTAAAACATTTCTCTGGGAAAATTGATTTAAGGGCCCCTCTGCGGGCGGGGTGGGGTTAGGTTTTCATCTAAAGTGCTATTTCAGTTTATTAGACAATTCTGCCTTCTTAATAATGTTAATTAGAATGAAATATGTTGTTGAAATTCCAAGTTTGAAAAAAAACGGATAACCAGAAGTGCGTTTATTTTAACACTTTACTAAATGATTTCTTCACTTTTGCGCGATTTTTCTCAAAAATAACTCCGACGATTTTCTTTAAACATCGTATATAAACTAAACATGCAATGATCTACATCTTTTATTTAAAACATTACTCTGGGAAAATTCATTTAAGGACACTTTTAGGGGAGTGGTTACAGCTTCCTCTAAATTGCTATTATAGTTGATTATACAATTTGTTCATCCAAACAAAATTAATTAGAAACAAATAGATGGCCAAAAATTCCGAGTTTTTTAAGAAAATTAGTAAACCGGAAGTGCGCATTTACTGAACTCGTTTTTTTTCAATTTTCGACGAATTTCGTTAAATTTGTCACACAAACTATAACATTTGTCAATTATAATTTTTGAGAACAGAAGTAAGAGAAAGTTGTGTGAATGTTTCACACCAGATTTTTTTTTTTTTATACAATATTCCGAACATTTGTGGCATTAAAATTCATATGTTATACGAAGTTTGTAAATATAATTGGAGTGTTCTTCTGGACAATATTATTACCGCTTCTATACCTGCCAGCCAGGATACGGTAGGTCCCCCTCACACCACCACCTCACAGTATTGATGTTAAGATAAATAGAATTTTTTTTTTTCATTTTACAAGAATAGTTTTAGCCGGACTAAGAGAATTCGTACCAGATTTATTTTTAACACAGTAACGATATTGTATTTGTCAGAATTTTGTTAAATTGTTACCACTAATACAGTAGAAAATAAAGATTTTTGTCAGGCCTTATCACCTTTAGAAAAGGTAGGTTACGTATCACTCATAGAAATTCTAAGCCGTCATATTGCTTAGTCATCAGCTGACTCAAGTGCTGATTCAAGTGTGTCCTACAAACCTAACTTAAAAGTCCAACACAAAACTCAAATGAAACAAGTCATAGAAAAAACAATTGTCAAGAATTTTGGCGTCAAAGGTTATTTATGTAATATTAATGTATCTAATTATAAACCTTATTTTTTATAATTGCACAAGACGGAAATGGGTTTCGTGTAGTGGTTATGAGCATGGAACTTGTAACTGGGAGTTCCCCACTTCAAGTCCCGCGTATAACTGCTAAATTTATATTAATTTAAAAAACATATAAATGATAAAATATGTGCTTTCACCCGCCACCGTCCATGACACCTAATTTTGGTAGTTGGACGTTAAGCCTGCCTGAAAAGAAATAGGCAATTACTTTATATAATTGCACGAGCAATAATTACATTTTGTTTTCTGTTTTCCTTTTAAGAAAAAAAGAATGAACCATTATAATTTTCAATTTCTTAAATTTGTATAATTCACATTCGTTTCATTTAAAAATATTCTTGCTAACAGTTTTAAAAGCATTCTTAATTCTTAGAAATAACATTAAAGTAAAAAGCTTGTTAAGAGGAAAAGTTAAGTAATTTAGATTTTTAGCAATGGCGTGTCCTCCATCCATTTGTTATATTCTCACGGTTATTTTATGTTCTTATATATATATATATATATATATATATATTTTTTTTTAAAGGAATTTGTATTTTTAACTAGTAAATGTATCACAGGTTACAACCTTTCGATATAATGTTGGTTATCAGTAAATTCTCTTACTCCAGTTTCCAAAATTATAATTGACAAACTTCATAGTATCATTATTATTATTTGTCTGTGGGGAGGGAAACCCTACGCTATCCAAAGCCTCACTGGGCCCATATAGCTACCCCAAGAAAAACAACAACAAGCCGGGTCTATAACAAAAATCCAGACCCGGATCTAATCCATCTAAGATTCACCGCAGTCCGAATAAATCGGACAATAACCTTAAGCGGAAAAAGGCTAAGCTCTTCCACAGACATCCTATTCCGACCAAAGGTCCTGAACCTAATTTCCTCACAACCCAGGCAATCAGTCATAAGATGGATGGGTGTTTCCTCCTCTGTCTCACAGACTCTACAAAATGGATCCGGCATGAGCCCCATTATGTAGAGATGTCTCCTTAAACCACAATGTCCAGTAAGAGATCCAACCAGATGCCTGAGAGCGCTCCGTGAAAAAAACAGCAACGTCTCACTAATGGCCTTGTCCGGACCCCGATGAGCATTTTGGACTGCCGAAAACTAACTGAGCTCGTCCATAAGGATAAATGCTGCGAAGCTGTCCATGTCTGGAAGCCTGACAGACATGTGCCAGAAGACACGCCACAACAGCAGGCTCGGGACCAATGAAAGGAAGAGAGGCGCCTAATTTGGCAAACCTATCCACCTCCTCAGTCCTAAAAATCTCCATGTGACTTGGCACCCAGACTAGAAGCACATCCTTTAGAGAAGAGAGCTCTTCCAGTCTTTTAGAACATTCTAAAACCAACTTGGAAGTGAAGACACATGAACTCAGCGCCTTCAGCGCAGCCTGGCTGTCCGAGCAGATACAAACACCTTTTAAGTTAGTGTTACGTACCTTCTCATCCAAGACACAACAAAGAATAGCGTAAACCTCAGTCTGGAAGACCATGGTCCATTCGCCAAGAGATTACCGCCAAATGATCTCCGGTCTCAAAATAGACCGAAGCTCCAGACCTACCATCCTATCTGGAACCGTCCGTGTAACACCGGAAATAATTATCAGGTATCACGCCAGACGGACCCAATCTTGACCAATCTTCCTAGAGGGTAAGCTGACACTGTGGGAATGCTCGAAAACAAATATCTTCAACATTCTATCAGAAGGAAAACCTGTAACAGGAACCTTCAAAAGCATCTCGCGATGAATGATAGAGTCACCATATCGCTCATGATTAGTACACCAAATTTAATGAAATTTGTCGCTGTTTTTACGGAGAAAATCACACAAAAACTGAAAAAACAGAGAACATAATTTTAGAAAAATTGCCCGAACTTTGAAAAATACTTTTCAGTAAAAACTTACTTCCGGTCATCCGATTTTCTTCAAATTTGGATATTTCAACAACATATTTAATTCTAATTAATACCTTCGGTTGAGGAATTTTGACAGATAACGTACTATCATATTCCATGGTGATATCCAAACGGAAGATTAAGTTGAAACTTTCTGCGATTTTTGAGTTTCACTATGCTGTTCACATACCATACATACACGCACACACCATTTGCTAAAAACCACTTTTTTGGACTCAGGGGACCTCAAAACGGATATTTTCGGTGAAAATTCGATATCGCAAAATTTGACACGATTACAATAGTTCCTCTTCTTACATAAGAGAAAATCAAATCATTAGCTCTGATTTGAAAAGGGGAATTAATAAAAAGTTAATAGAAAGATTACCTAGCCACTTGGAATTGTCTACCTGGTGAATGTTTTTGATCTATAGAAAAGAAACCAAGTAATCTTTCTTTGTTGCACGAAATATTTATTTAATTTGTAGTGGAATCGTTTATTGTGATTCCTATGGTATGTAGTAGATGTCTTGAAGAGAGCGGAAGTTAGTTTAGAGATTTTGGAAGTTAGTGCTCGAATTATTAACACTGAATTTATAAAAATTGACTGTATTTGTACAATAATTTAAACGTGAGTAATGGTAACTATTAACAAGAAATACTTAGAAATAAATAGGAGATAAATAACTAATAATTTAGAATGATTAAAATAAATGAACTAAGATGCACAACTAAGGAAATAAGTATAAATAAAAACTGTATAGGGACGCGGAACTTGCTGCGCTTGAAGACGTACTGAAGTATATCCTACAATCATCCCTTCTTCCAATGGGGCGAAGTTTATATATTAGTGTTAGCAACACTCACACCAAGACATCTGACCTAGTATGCAACCTTGGTTATTTCGGTGACCTGTGATTTAGGTCAGTGGCCAGCCTTAGCGGTTGCTTGCTTTGATATAAAGTATTGACCCTTGGTTTTGTTTGTTTGGCCGCGGCCTTGTCTTGAAGACAGCAGCCGGCTAGGCCACCAGTTATAAATTATTCCTTCTTTGTTATGTGTTGTGAAGGTTTGACGTTGCTATGACCCTGCCATGTCATTACAAATTAAACTTTATTATTATTCTGGGACATTTCTCAGAAACGGTGAAACCTTATAGCTCGGCGGGATTATTGTGGAAGTTTAGAGAAGTCTCCCTTATCACTTTACTAATTCTAAAATCATACCTAGCCTACCCGTTTCTTTGAGTATGTATAAGTAATACATCCAAACACGCCACTTCACACATACTCCGATGGCGTTGACTATTCATTCTTACTTCCAATTTTGACCCTACAACACATCTTCAGCCACTAACTGTTCACTTGACCTCACTAGAAAACTGGGCTCAAAAATGGCGTAGAAATTCAGCCTTCAAAAATGTCCACCTGCAATCTTTACTCTGCTGGCAGACATAATTCAGTTATACCTGTCAAGGAAAATGTTTCCAATAAAAGTGATCGGTATTATGGGTGTAGAAAATATATGCGGTTAAAGGAAAAATAATTCAAGACATTTTCTAGGAAATCAAGAAAAACTGAAAACAATTTTATTCAGTCAAGTCGTATTTCCGGTTGATCAATGTTGACTGAACTTTTCGTGCCAGTTGTGGTGGCAATATCTAAATAGAGTATCATCAAGTTTGTGCTTGCTGCAACTTTTCTATTTAGATATTTTGTTGACCCATATACATACACATTTTGGTATTTTATGTGTATTTCTTTTATTTATGACCGGTTTCGGATTTTCATCCATCGTCAGAGTAACCAACAAGTGTCGAGTATAATAGAAACATTGCGTTGAAGTGAATTCTCTGCATGAACTTGATAAATTTACTCTTACGATGGATGAAAATAATTCGAAACCAGGATAAAATATCCCGATATCAGATGTTCTGCAGCATTGCCCACCCAATCCCACATATTCAACAAAATTCTTCCGAAAATTTGGCAAGATCCTGTGATGGATGCAAGAAATTATATCTATTTAAATTGAAGAAAATTATGAGAAAAATGCGAGCTTGTTGGCAAAAGGGTAACCCAGGTAGAAGAAGTACAGTTACAGGAAGAGTTCATGAATCTTGTTAGCATTGTTTCTCATAGAGGAAGATTTGAACGAACAATTAGAGGACATTCCTTCAATACAGTCTGAAAGAGACACCGAAGTAGAACACTTCAGGAATCAGTGCCAGATATAAGTTAAAACATAAGAGTTTATTCCAACTAATTTCAGTATACTTATAAGCATATTATTGTGTTATTGTAAAGATTAAATTCTTTTAAAGAATAATATATTTATTTCAAAACAGTGGTGCTCTCCTGATTATATTATTACTAATACTTCTCTCTTAAACATATATACTCACAAGACCCTTTTACTAAACCGCTCGTACTACACAAGCTACTACAACATAACATCACCAATATATATAAAAAGAAAAATTTCTGTGGAATCTAAGTTAAAATTTGCCCGAGAAAATTGTTAATAGTATCTATATGAGCTCTTGATGGAGACTCCATCAAATTGAGGAGTTTTGCAGGTAGTATGCTGATGAAGTTAAATTCAACCGTGATTTTTTTTTTTTTTTGTGGTTTAAAGAGAAAAACGCTTGTTTTTTGCAGACAGGTTATGTAGATAGATGTATGGAAAAGATGTAACATGGTGTACAGAAACATATATATATACATAGTCAGTTGATGTTAATTTTTATACATCTGTTGAAACTCTTATGTTGTTCTTGCAGCATTGTAGTAGCACCGTTCAGTGTTGTACATATCATCATGATGTTGCATCTTTCTACGACCATACATTATGAGAGATCACTTCCATGTAATATAATACCCTAGAGTGAAACATCGTCATGTTTAGGTGTCATTTTGTTATAAAATCTGAACAGGTTAATAGAATGATACACAATAATGCAAAAAATTTTTTTGTAACATGTCCACAACAAGAAAAAAATCTGGTGTGAAACACTCACACAACTTTCTCTCACTCCTGTTCTCAAAATTATAATTTCACAAATGATATAGTTTGTGTACTGAATATAATGAAATTCGTCGAAAACTGACAAAACTTTTTCAGTAAATGCGCACTTCCGGCTTACTAATTTTCTTAAAACTTGGAATTTTGGCCAACTATTTATTTCTAATTAATTTTTTTTGGATAATAGAATTATATAATCAACTATGATACCACTTTAGAGGAAGCTATAACCACTCCCCTCCCCTAAAAGTACCCTTAAATGAATTTTCCCAGAGAAACGTTTTTTAATAAAAGATGTAGATCTTTGCATGTTTAGTCTATATACGATGTTTCAAAAAAATCGTCGGAGCCATTTTTGAGAAAATCGCAAAACAGTTAAAAAAATCATTTAGTAAAGTGTTAAAACAAACACACTTCCGGTTATCCGATTTTTTTCAAACTCGGAATTTCAACAACATATTTAATTCTAATTAACATTATTTAGATGACAGAATTGTCTAATAACTGAAATAGCAGTTAAGATGAAAACCTAACCCCACCCCTCCCCCAAAAGTGCCCTTAAATGAATTTTCCCAGAGAAATGTTTCAATAAAAGTTGTAGCTCTTTGTATGTGTAGTTGATGTATCAAGTTTAAAGAAAATCGTCGGAGCCATTTTGTGAAAATCGCAAAAAAAAAAAAAACTAGTAAAGTGGTACTTCCGGTCGAGAATCTTACAGAGCATGTCAGATCCCGGGTGATACCTAAACGGAATATAGTTTCAACTTTCTACGGTTTTTCGTTTTTGAGCTATGCTGTTCACATACACACACACACACACACACACCATTTGCTAAAAACCACTTTTTTGGACTCAGGGGACCTCAAAACGGATATTTCCGGTGAAAACTCGATATCGAAAATTTGACACGATTACAATACTTCCTCTTACTAGGAGTAAGAGAAAGTAATAATCAATAATAGTCATCTATTTAAATAGATAAATATATTCACTTTGGCTATTTCAAATTTTTGGCTGTAATATATCTTAAACATCTATCTCTCTATCAGTTAGTTTGTTCTAGGAATAGGACTTGGTAATGAGCTAATGTATTTGTTTCGCTTAAAAGTTGGGCTTTCTTTTAGTTATACAGATCTAAACTAACCTCCTCCCCCTTTTTTTTAAGAAGAAGATGGTTCAAGAAAGATTGGAATTATCACCTTTCCAATAAAGTTTTTATAGAAATTTACACAGCAAATCGATTTAAGTCCCAACGAAGTGTCAGATTGGAGAATTCTCTTCTTTTAAGAAAGGTTATATTCCATTCGTTCGCTTGATTGCCGGACCTTATTTGTCTCTCAAATCTCTACTCTTACAAAGAAACCAAGAAACAATGGAATTTGATAAAGTATCTTGGACTTGTTATGGCATGCTTGTTATGGTATGGACTAAGTGGTTGGATTAAGTGTTAATTGTGCTGCATTCATGTTTTGTACGGATTATACGTAATTTTAGCTGGAAAAATAATCAGATACACCAAGTTAAACGTCCAAAAAAAAAATAGAGCATCTATTTTGGAGAATCTAAACGTAATAAAATCACTTGGTGGTTTGGCCATTGTCTTCCAGTCCGAGGTGGTGGGCATTATTGAATGCTGCCGCCTTGTGGGGGAGTGGCAGGGAGAGATCAAAGAGGTGCGGATTTTCTCTGACAGTCAGGTCGCACTGAGGGCTTTGAGTAAGCCATGGGGGAGCTCGAAACTAGTGGGAGAATGTAGGAGAAGGCTTAATGCTTTGGCTCGGAAGGGTAAAGTGCGTCTCTATTGGATACCCGGAATAGAGGGCAATGAGAGGGGGCGGATCAGTTGGCTAGGGAGGGATCATCATTACCATATTGTGGTCCTGAACCAGCCCTTGCCGTCACAAAGAAGTTTCGTGACAAACAGATTAGACTTTGGATGAGGAGAGTCTTGGAGAAATGCTGGGGGTGGAACACGCAGGGGTGTCTCCAAGCTAAAAGTTTTATAAAAGTAAATAAGCAGGGAATTTCGGAGTAGGAATTTCTCTCAGTAGGAGGACCTTGGTGGGGGTAGTGTCTGGACACACTTGGCTGTCTAGTCACTTGTTTAACATAGGGAGGACGTCTAGTTTCATTTGTCAGAATTGCGAGGACGGAATCAAGGAAACGGTGTATCACTATTTATGCCAGTGTCTCCGTTTCGTTGGTACGAGGTTTTGCGTATTTGGGAGGACACCACTTTCACAGGATTGCCTGGGCGAGTTGGAGTTTAAGGATATCTTGGGATATTATAGAGTGACCGGTAAGTGACCGGGAGAGATCAACTAAGGGGATGATATGGGGGGCATCGGGGGGGATAAAAGCCACGTAGGCTTAGGACCCACGCCATCAGGCACCCGGCATAATAATAATAATAATAATAGTAAACCACTTTTTTTTCGAGGAAAGCGTGACCTTCCATCTCCACCAGAGAGCCCTTGAAAATCAGTTTGCCCAAAAAACATTTCAAACAAGAGTGATTCAAAGAAAAGTCAGGTTAATGATATCGATGATCTCGTAATATAGGAAATCGCTGAAAACCAAAAAAAAACAAAAACAAAAAAAACAACATCCTGTTCAATAAAATCACACTTTATCGATTTTTCAAATTCGGAATTTTGCAACACTTTTAATTTTATATAATATGATAGCATAAAATAGATGATAAAATTGTACTATAATAAATTGAAATAGAGCTCTTTAGAGGAGGAAGTAGGAACCTTACCCCCAGCCCCCTTAAACATTCTTTTAAATGAATATTTCCTGATAATTATTTTTAACGAAATTCATAGAAACTAACAAAATGATGGTTGGCAGGAGCCAAAAAACAAAACTTTTCACTTTAAAAAAAAAAAATTATTTTTTCGACGTTTTGCACGGACATCTTTGGTGTCTGTCCTTCCTCAGGAACTGTTAAGAAGAGGTAAATGAGTTAAAAAAATTTATTAGGTGTTCGAAAAAGTTCGCTATGAACATTCATAGAGTTAACATCAACTTCGTTTATATTTTGTTCAATTACTTAGTTTCCTTTTATTTTCGTTCATTAAAAAACCGTTTTAGTTTGTCATTTTTATTCAGAAATGCTTTCTCTTTTTCTTGTTATTATTAGTTATTTAATTTTACTTTAATTCGTTATTTTGCATTTTTTTTTTTTTTTTCAACAAAAAATAAAGTTTATTTTGTTTCTAAATTTATTAGTTATAGTTGAAGAGGGGAAAGATTAGTCGACAATCACGTGATTACGAGGTAAACATCTGTTGTTCATTACTGAACTCTTGTATTGTAATGTATATAACGTGTAGTGCATATCTCGTATACTCGTTTTGCCCTGCCGTTTATTTAATATGCTAAAAGAGACATTTCATTCATTTTTTTCATTTATTTTTTTATTTTCTCTTTATTCTATTTTATTTTTAAATAATTATGGCACAAATGTTCAATAATCAGACGAAGGTATAAAAAAAAAAAACAGAAAGAAATGAAATCTTCCTACCCTCTACGGCTAGCTTAGTCCATGCCTCTAAGCGAAACCGATATTGGGGGAAGCACTCTACCTCTGGGGACGAGTCTACAACGTCCTCACTAAATAAAACTAAGAGATCTTCTGAGATGGCGAATTTATCTCCAGACAAAAGGAAGAATAAAAAAACGAGGCAAAAAGATAGTTCTCCTTACCTCATCTCCATTAACTCGCCAGAGAAGTCCCAGTGCTTCACAAAGCCGACCTCAACAACAATTTTCCACTGATACAAATACTCTACCTTCAATCTCAAATGCCAATACAGCAACTACTCAACAACAACCACAGTTACAACAGCAACAACAACACTATGTATCAGATTTCTAGACACATAATAAATTCAGCGTACTGGCCAGAGGTCAGTTACTCACTCACCCCTGACCACAAACAGCCCCCTATATACGTATCTATACAAAATAGATAATTATTATATTGCTTCAAATAAAGATCTGAAACATCTATTGGGGCCAGATAATTTCTCATGTAAGTCTCGCCCAGCTAATATCTTGATTATCACGAACACCATCGGCGCTTACAGATCAACCGTTCGTTATTTAAACGAAAAAAAACATTGAGTACTATATGTATCAACTAAAAAAGAACAAAGCCTTTAGAGTTGTTCTTCGTCATTTACATTACTCCATACCACCTCAGGAGATACAAGAAGAAATTCAATCCAAAGGTTTCAGAAACGTCACAAATATTCGACACCCAAAAGAAAAGACACCACTTACTCTCTTCAACGTTGATCTAGAACCAGACAACAACAATAAAAATGTGTTTAACCTCATTAAATTACTTGATACTATTGTACGAGTAGAAGAACTTTACAAAACAATGCAAGAGGTGCCAACAGTTAGGACGAGATACGTTAAATGTGCAGGGTCACATCTTTGGAAGCACTGTACGAAAAACACCAGGGATATTCCTCCAACTTGCGCAAACTGCTATGAGAAACACTCCTCCAACTATCGCGGTTACGAAGCTGACAAAGAAATACAAAATTCGCCATGAAAGAGAGGTATGCCGAGGTCAAGCAACGAAGACTAGACCTCATCCGCAAATTTCTTCACAAGGGGATTTTCCAACGTTCCCTCAGCCTACCCATCGCAAATTGCTGTTGTTGGAGTTGAACAGCAACCTCATCAGCCACATCGTAACAATCAACCGTCCACAAGAAGATACTTTTATTCGGAAATCGTGAGGTCATATCCTGATCCTCCTTCTCCTCCTCCAGTTTCTTCTCATAACCAAAATACAATTCCTGACATAACAAGCCTACTAAATTCCTTCTTCCAAAGGTTTAAATCTCTCCTTGCTTCGCTCGTTAACCTTCTAAATACCCTAATTACTAAATCCTTCCCCGCCTTAACCCATAATTCCTCTATCCCAGTATTCACTTACCATCCTGCTCTGGAACGCTAACGGGTTGAACTCCCATAGAGACGAACTGGATACATTACTACACGACAAACGTATTGACATAGCGCTACTTATTGAAACATATTTCATCAATCCTCTGTAATTTCTCTATCAGCCTGGCCGCACAACTTCAATCTCTCTGCTGTATATTCAATTCCGTAGGTCCTAGATTCCTCTCAGGTGGCGACTACAACGCGAAACACCAACAATGGGGATGTCGTGCAGCGAACCCTCGCGGCCGAACTATCCTCAATGTCCTTCTATCCCAAAAGTATAACACTGTCACGCCTGACCAACCTACCTACTGGCCTACATCCCTTTCCAAACTCCCTGACATACTTGATTTTTTGATAATTTCCCAGATATCACTGTACTACGAAATCTCAACCCTCATAGAACTTTCCTCAGACCATAGTCCGGTCCTAATTACTCTTGACGAGCACCCCATCGCTAAGACTCCTAAACCAACCCTAATTACAGGTCCAGTTGATTGGAAGAGATTTCAGTTGGAAATTGAAAACATAACAAGTACAACATTTCACTATACTTATACAAATTTCCATAAGGCAATCAACATTACACCAACCCAACCCAACGCGATATCATACTAACTCAACTAACGTTCCATTATATATCCGAACACTTATCATGGATAAGCGACGTGCTAGAGCCAAGTGGCAGAGCACTCGCTACCCCTCGATAAACGAATTTACAACAGACTGACATACCAGCTTAAAACAGAACTTAAACAGTTACAAAATGAACGTTTTCATGACTACACACAATCACTAACCACTGAAGACAAGTCACATTCGACTCCACAAAGAAAATCTTGTCCTATAAACCTGTTCCATCCCCGCTTCTGTTTGCTAAATTTTAGTTTTTACGAAAAATATATGACTTCAGGTACCCTTGAGGAAGACAAAAAAAAAAAAATCTGGTGTGAAACACTCACACAACTTTCTCTTACTCCAGTTTTCCAAATTGTGATTGACAAATTTTAACAGTTAGTATACCAAATTTAATGAAATTCGTCGGAGTTCGTCAAAATTAGTCGAAAACTGAAAAAAACTGTTCAGTAAAAGTGGATTTCCGGTTTACTAATTTTCTTGAAACTCGAAATTTTGATAATCTATTTATTTCTAATTGATTTTGTTTTTGAATGGTAGAATTGTATAATCAACTATAATACCTCTTTAGAGGAAAACATAACCTTACCCCTCCCCCAGAAAGTCCCCTTAAATGACTTTACCCGGAGAAATGTTTCAAATAAAAGTTGTAGCTCATTATATGTGTAGTTCACATTCGTCGTTCAAAGAAAATCGTTGCGTGCCGTTTTAGAGAAAATACCAGAAAACTAAAACCTATATTTCAGTAAAAACCCACTTCCGGTCATCCGAATTTGTTTCGTACTCGGAATTTCAACAACATATTTAATTCTGATTAATATTATTTAGATGTATAGTAAAATTGAAATAGCATAATAAATAGTGGAAAACCTAACCCCACCGCTCCCTCAAAAGGGGCCTTAAATGAATTTGAATTTGAATTTGCGAAATTTTTTAAATAAAAGTAGTAGATTTTTGTATATGTAGTTGATATAACAAGTTTGAAGAAAATCGTCGGAGCCATTTTCGAGAAAATCGCAAGAAAGTGGGGAAAAAAAACATTCTGTAAAGTGGTATTTCCGGTTGAAGAATTTTGACAGATAACCTACTGTCCGAATCCCATGATGATATCTAAACGGAATAATATCAAATTTAAACTTACTACGATTTTTCGTTTTTGAGCTATGCTGTTCACATACATACACACACAGACCATTTTTTTCTTTTTAAACCACTTTTTTTTGGATTCAGGGTACCTTAGAGGGTGTATTTCCGGTGAAATCTATGTATATAAAAAATTTGACACGATTACTATACTTTCTAGAGTATTGGAGTAAGAGAAGGTAAAAAATCGCAGAAAGTTCAAAACTAATATTCAGTACCATACCACTGCTTCTGACATAATGGTTTCGGTCAAAATCTATCAAAGGGAAGTGCGAATTGTTTTATATAATGGATGTGTTAGGTGGAGAGAATTTAGATCTGGTTGATGATATAAGAAGAAGACTTGGTTAACTAATATATTAATTAAGTGATACAGACTGCCTGGTTACAATAGAGAAATGTTTTAAGGTAGAGTGGTATGAAAATGACACGTAGTAATTGGATATATTGAACTGAATTCAACTGTATCCTTATGGACTGTCCGTCGCTATATTTATACAGCTTCTCCCACTCCAGTCCGAGAAAGTGGTTGAGCTTCTCTTTGCTCTCTTTGGTTGCTGTTACATCATCCGACCGCTGCCACCAATATAATGGATGTGTTAGGTGGAGAGAATTTAGGAATGGTTGATGATATAAAAAGAAGACCTGGTTAACACTGCTTAATTAATATATTAATTAAGTGATACGGACTGCCTGGACTTTACTATAGAGAAATGTTTTAAGGTAGAGTGGTATGAAAATGACTCGTAGTAATTGGATGTATTGAATTGAATTCAACTGTATCCTTATGGGCTGTCCGTCGCTATATTTATACAGCTTCTCCCACTCCAGTCCGAGAAAGTGGTTGAGCTTCTCTTTGCTCTCTTTGGTTGCTGTTACATCATCCGGCCGCTGCCACCAATATAATGGATGTGTTAGGTGGAGAGAATTTAGGTATGGTTGATGATATAAGAAGAAGACGTGGTTAACACTGCTTAATTAATATATTAATTAAGTGATACAGACTGCCTGGATTTTACTATAGAGAAATGTTTTAAGGTAGAGTGGTATGAAAATGACACGTAGTAATTGGATATATTGAACTGAATTCAACTATATCCTTATGGACTGTCCGTCGCTATATTTATACAGCTTCTCCCACTCCAGTCCGAGAAAGTGGTTGAGCTTCTCTTTGCTCTCTTTGGTTGCTGTTACATCATCCGACCGCTGTCACCAATATAATGGATGTGTTAGGTGGAGAGAATTTAGGAATGATTGATGATATAAGAAGAAGACTTGGCTAACACTGCTTAATTAATATATTAATTAAGTGATACAGGTTGCCTGGACTTTACAATAGAGAAATGTTTTAAGGTAGAGGGTGGTATGAAAATGACACGTAGTAATTGGATGTATTGAAGTGAATTCAACTTGGTTTTTATGGACTGTCCGTCGCTATATTTATACATTTTCTCCCACTCCAGCCCGAGAGAGTGGTTTTAGGTTTTGCTCTTTATTCTCTTTGGTTGCTGTTACATCTAATTTAAACGTCATATATATAAAATGCCCATCATTTTTGTTTGAATCATTTATCCGGGAAATATATATATATTTGTTAAAGGAGTAGCAACGTTAAACTTTCTTTCGGAACTTATGATTCTGCTACCACCTATATATGATACGTATTAAGAGATACATTAGAAGGCATTGTTAGAATTTCAAATTTGAAGAAAAATCGGTTAACCGGAACTACGTCATTAATAGAATTACATTTTTGAGTTTTTTTTTTAATTTCTTAAAATACGGCTTTAAAAAAGCAAAACTTTTCTTTAACTTTGCACAGGTACTTAAGGTACAAGTCGTGTTGTCATGCGTTTCACATCAAATTTATTATAATTTTTTTTTTTTTTTTTTAGTTAGATGAAGGTTTCCAATTAAGTGCCCGAATCTCTCTTGGGGACAGTAATAAGTAAAATAATTTCCCTGCTTATTCTTGTTTTTATAATGAAGAGAAAACAACTTAAACAATTTTAGGTTTGATATTAGAATTAATTATTCGTAAATCACATTAGAAGACAATAAAGTAGAATATATATATATACTTTTACTTTTCTTATTCTTATTGATATAAGCTGAAGTATTGCGAAATGGGTCCAGTTATTGGAATTGAGTTTCCACTGTGCATATATACATATATATATGTATGTATGTCGCCCATATATGTACGTTGTGTGTGTGCGTGTGTGTATTTGTTTGTTTGTTGTTTTTTCCCACAGTAAAAGTACCCCTGCAGTGTAAGCATTTATTTTACTGCATGCACCACAAACAAAAAGTATTACATGCTTAGAATTTTTACAAACAAGATTACCGTATTGCAAACGATCAGTATTAATAACGAATTATAATACAATCAATAACTTTTCATGATGGTCATTGTTGATTTTTAGTGATTATTTTTCAGAAAATTAGTCATTTTTACCGCCTCTTACTCCTCCTAGTTAGTAAGAGGAAATATTACGATCCTGTTAAATTTTTTAATATCAAGTTTTCAACCGGAAATACAAGATTTTGAGATCCTCTGAGTACGAAAAAATGTGGTTTTTAGAAGTTGGACTGTGTGTGTGTGTGTGTGTGTGTGTGTGTATGTTTTCTTTGTATCTAGTGTGTGCGTGGTCAGCATAACTCAAAAATGGGAACAGTCGCAGTATGTTTAAACTTGATATTTAGTTTTTTAAGTGCTAAGCATGGTCGGGGCCACGTACAGTGGGGGTTTTGATCAAATTCGGTCAACCGGAAATACTTTATTGAATAGTTTTTTCCGTTTTTTTTTTTTTGCGATTTTGTTCGAAAACTGCTCCAGTTTAGAATTTGATGTCTGTTTAGTTTTTGGTAGTGGGTATTTGTAATAGGATCCGAAGAGAGGGATCCAAAGCAGAGAGAGGGAGTGAGAGAGAGAGAGAGACAGGTTCACTCTCTAGTTTAGGCCCGACTAGCGTGGGAAAAACTGTTTAAATAAGCTGTGACAGCCATAGGAGGGTGTCTACCGATAGTCTTGCAGCAGAGTTCATACAGCAGTCACAACGCGTCATCAATCTTTCTCTTTACCTCTCACTATCATTTTATATATTTTAGTGTAATAATGTCCAGGCAGTATGTGCTACTTTTCTATTTTACAGTGTTCAGCTTTAGTTGTAGTTTATTTATCTATATAATCCAATTTCTCTCCTTCTTAAACATATTATAAAGAAGAAGGCTTCTCGGGATGGGATAATATTTTCCCTCTAAAATGCTATTTTAGTTTATTATACGATTTCTTCATCTAAATAATATTAATTAGGATCACAT
This sequence comes from Triatoma infestans, assembly GCA_011037195.1. NCBI lineage: Eukaryota > Metazoa > Arthropoda > Insecta > Hemiptera > Reduviidae > Triatoma > Triatoma infestans. The sequence continues at coordinate 44,522 of JAAEAF010007783.1, forward strand.
GACTGTTGCAAAACTGAAACAAAAACGATTGACTAAAAGTGCGAATTTATATGGGTAGTTTCTGAATTTTTATTTTCTCTTACAACTACTGCAAGAGAAAGTATTCTCACAATTATCTCCTATATGCTCACTAAATAAAGGAAGTATATGATCAGTAGGGTTTAGAAATAAATTTAAAGATGACGGGAGACCAGGTTGCTGGAAGCAACCAGATCCTTAAAGATTTGTGCTTGGAGTGAGAAACATAATCCAGAGTGTGTGTAAATTTAATTATTTGGGTTCTGTATGATGAAAAGGTAAATATGAAGATGGTATTAAAGAAAAAATGTCCGATAAATGGAATTCTCTGAAATCCGGGCTTATCGATACAAAGAAAAAACGTTTATTTAACTCCACAATTGTAGGGAACTTCTGTATAGATGCAAAGATTAGTCGGATTTTTTAGGAATATTCCTATTATTCAATACAGATAACTTTTGATTATTTTTTAAAACAATAAACTGATGAAAAAAACTTTTGATTTTACAGGTTATAAAATTTTGTAATCCCTATGTACATATTATGAAAAATTATATTAATGATAGCATGTCCGAAAAAAATCTGGTGAGTAACAATCACCCTTATTGGGAGACATGTGGTAAGCAAGGCCGCACTTCCCTCGCCCTTAGTTCCGGCCTTAGCTACCTAGATACGCTACCAACTTGTAGCTTCCCACTTTTTCTCACGATGCTGGGTCAACACCGTCTTTGCCTTCACGGGAAACGAACCCTGAATTCTTGCACCAAAGGCGAGTGCGCGAGCCTGTAGACCAACGCTTGAGGATCCCATGTGATGGATGCCAGAAATATAGAAATATATTTATTTGAAACAATCAAAATTATGAAGAAAATGCAAGCTTGTTGGCAAAAAAGGGTACATTCAGGTAGAAGACCACCACTGTCTAATTTTAGAGTTCATGAACCTTGCTAGCATTGTCTACCACCCCTTCTTCTCACAGGGGGGGAGATTTGAACGAACAATTAGAAGACATTCTTTCAAGACAGTCTGAACAGACACTCAAGCCAGAACACTTGGTTCAGGAATCGCTCTCTCTTAAACTCAGTGCCAGTGATAGAGACTAACATTTATTCTAGATTAATAATTGATTTGTTAAGCATGTACCTAATTGTGATATTGTAAAGTAACTTAATTTCACTTGGAGAATATATCTATTTTAAAAACAGTGTGCTCTTTTGATTATTTTTGATACTTCTCTCTCTTAAAACTTACAAACACAAGCCCTTTTACTAAACCGCTAGTGCTACACCAACTACTAAAACACACAACACCTCAACACACCAAAGGTTCATGAACTCTAAAAGACAGTGGTGGTCTTCTACCTGAGTGTACCCTTTTTTGCCAACGAGCTTGCATTTTCTTCTGAATTTTGATTATTTCAAATAAATATAGTTTTATATTTCTGGCATCCATCACAACACTATGTTTTTATATTTTAATAAATTCATTTTTTTTTTTTTTTTTAAACACTTGGTGATCCGAAACCTCGATATTGTATTTTTCGAAATAATAGATTTTATTTTGTTTAAAAAATTTCTAATATCTGAAATAAATAACTATCTTATTAAGTGATGCTATTTTACCGTAAATATCGTAATGTTTATTACGATATTTTATCGTAAATCGAAAATGTTGCAAAATATTTGGCAATTCAAACTATATCTGAATCAAATTACTTTTTGTAGCTATTGTAATCGATTTGTGTGTTTTAAAACTTTTATGTTCATTAATAAATCACACCTTTCCCTCTCCCTTCCGGCTGCCGACTTCCATTCCTCTTGTTTTAAATATAATTTAATCTAAAATCAGCTTGCTAAAAGTTTCTCCACAATGTTTGTGCATACTTCGTACCATAACACTTCATTTATTATGAATTTATTAAGCCAAATACACTCCCTAAACTCTAACCATCCTATACGCTCTCTCTCGTATCATTAAAAGTTGAATTAGGTTTTCATATTAACCAACTTTCTAATATTTTATTACAAAGATTATTACATTATATTTGGTAATTTTCAGTTAAGATTGTGATTATAATTTAATTCATATACGAAAACTTTAAAAGAAATTAATTATTGCAACTGATCAGTATGATTACAATCAAACTTATATATACTATTTTAAAATTGTATTATATTATTGTACAATTCAGGAATTGTTCTGGGTAGATAAGATAAAAGTGACCATTGAAAGACCCAAGCTTTTACCAGTTCTACAGGAGTTTAGATCTCTATCCTTGATAATCCGATAATATGAAATTTCTGGAGCTTTGTCCAAAATACGAGTAATGTCTTCATTGTTGGAATCAAAAAACATATCACTATTGAAATGGTTACCAAATCGTCAGCCCTTAGAAGAAGATATTTATACGGCAATGGCTAGAGGAGTTGTTTAAAAAAAAAAAAAAAAAATGAATTCTTCATTAGTTTCGGGTACCATAGATGCCCTTCCTCAAGAGCTCGTTAGGGTAGAACAGAGATGTGCACGTTGAGATGTAATATTGCCTTATTTAGATATAAGGTGCTGAAATCAAGTGTCTGATAAATGTCTCTCCACGAACTCCACCAAGCCATCCAATATACAATCTATACAGTGCTTCCACTCCAAATTTTCAACGCGTCTTATTATATATCTCTCCGATAGTACCCATAATTCGGAGTTGTAATCTGAAAGTTTCATTTGTTAACATATTAATCCACAAGCGGTCCTAAAATGTCCACAGTAGAGTCGAACGAGGAGGGCAAGCCTCATTCCACTGTGGATAATGTCCACAGTAGCAATCATCTAAATCCTCCCGTACAATCACTATCTACATCCATCACCCTGTATTGCTTTCCATCTTCAAGATTGAAGACAGCTGCTGTTGGCTTAGTAAAAGTTCCAAATTAAAGTTGACAATTAAAATTGTGATAATTAAGTAAAAGATAGTCGAGTGATCGTTTTATAATTTTTTTTTTTAAATAATGGGAACTAATGCAATAGAAAACATATTTTGAATAACAAACAGAAACCTGGAAAACATTTATAGGAAAGATGCACTTTCAGTAGAGCGCTTTTGAAACGAAACGATCATGTCGAAATCCCTTGGTAATTTCTTAAACGGAATTCAAGTTCGAGATACCTTAGACTTTTCTATTATTGAAATAAATTCGTTATATTTATTTTTTAACCTCTTTTTTATGGAAACATAATTTTGTAAAGTTTACACGATTGTAATATTTCCTTTTAGAAAAAGTAAAACTGATGGCATAATGCACCAAAACTTCCAGTTTGGTAACAACGTAATTTTGACATCCTCAATTGATTCGACGTTATGGATGGGAGTTATTTCAAGTAACATGGTGCCTCTCTCTCATAAATATCAGATATTTAATTCGGTATGCAGAGCGATTGCCTGCTACGCGGCACAGATTTGGGGATTCCAGCGGTATGAGGCCCTGGAAAAGTTGTTGAGATTTTTTATCAAGAAGCTGTTTTCTCTTCCATCGATTACCCCTAACTACATGCTATATCTCGAAACGGGTGTTGATTTGCTTGAAGTTTTCACTTTAAGTTTACACTTCAGATATTGTCTGAAGGTACTGGAGTTTCCTGCACACCGGCTTCCCAGGATACTGGCATTGGAAGTCATCAGGCGCAGAACTTTCTGGTTTGAGAAATGGGTTGTTTTGGCGCAGAAATATAATTGTGAATTGGAATTCTCTGCGAATAATGTAATGTTACTTGAACGTCAATTGTCGGTTCTATGAGTCTGTGATGCGTGCAGGACAATCTTCACGATTTCTATTCTATAAGAAATTAGATCTGAGTGTAAGGGTTTTTCATTTGATGCGGACTGTCCTTCTAAGCACTTGTCGCTGAACGATTTGCGATGGTTATTTAAAACGAGAGGGGAATTATTATTTTTGAATTTTACACCCTGGGCTGAGCGAAAGATAAAACTCTGTTCACTGTGTAATCGTAGAGCCAAAGAGGATATAGTGCACTTTCTTGCAGAATGTCCTATATTAGCGGAGTTTCGCTTGCTCTACTTAGGTGTGAGGTCTCTTTCGCTACAGTCTCTTAGGTGCCTTCTGAATTCACTGAATTGTAAGGGGTTAATTAAATACGTACGCTCTGCATGGTTTTATAGATATGAATTGGTTCAAGAGTTCAATTTTTAGACAGATTAATTGCAACAAAAAGAGTACTATTGCAGTTTGTTTATTTTTATAATGTTTAGTGCATAGCTCGTTCTGCTTCTCAATCTTGTATAATCATATCATTCTTTTCATGTTCTACTCTATTATATTTACATCGAAACCAAGAAAGAAATTAATTTCTTCTATTTTATATTAATTTTTCTTAGTCGCCTTTTGTATTTCTACTTTTGAAGCTGAAAATTGATCGCTTCAATCTCCGGCTGACGGATACTTATCCAAGCCGTATATACTTTTGTTTTAGTAACAGTTGTATATTTGATTGTTTTTTGTAATTTTGAATAAAGTTTATTATTATTATTATTATTATTATTATTATTATTATTATTATTATTACTATTATTATTATTAATTGATTCGACGTTATCATTTAGCCCAAGGATATACGAGAAATAGAAAATGAGTTGTTTTTTTCGTAAAATTAACCAGGAAATATATCATTTTAATTTATATTCTTTCAAATGCCAACATATTACCTTCACTTTACATAGACAAACCTGTTCTCCCGTATATATATATATCAATAATAAAGACAAATCACCACCATGCAAATACCTAGAACTGCATTTAGGCAGTTGACTGAAAAGACAAGAATTAAACAGCATATGGATAACTGCAAAGACTTCTCGAATGGAAATCAACCGTGAAACGTACAAAATAAACTGACAAGCAAAACACTGCTGAGATCTATCTGGATCTAAGGAGTCGAACTGTGGAGCTCCGCGAAACAAACAAACAATCCAACATCCAGTGAATCCAATCTCCTTTAAATTTAAAGTCTTTCGCCATATTGTCAACGTTTCAAATTTAACTCTCCACAGAAACCTGAGTTTCTTCCCTTTCTTAACGAGCTAATCCATATTCGCTTTCATAAATTTCCACAATTGCCTTGCGATTCATCCCAATCCCACTGCTAAGTCTTATCCAAATTCACCGTTCTTGACAATCTTTCACATCATTTGAAAAAGGATAGTACCAGAAATAGTGGTTGGCTCCTCTTAACACGCCTCTCTGATTGTGTGCTGAGCCCTAGGTAGATTCACTGCATAATCAGTGATATGCATTTCATATTTGCATGGTGCATAAGTACAAGTTGTAAATAAAATAATATACTAAAAAAATTCTTAGATTTTTCCCACACCTTAACGATCTACTACTTCTCACCTTGTACAAGAACATTTTCAACTCATAGAAACCTGGTGCTAAAAAGTATCCCAAAGCTTAGAGCTTTTTCAGCATTGTCTCTTTACAGACATCACTACTCTTCATCAGACAGTGTGCTGCACTGAGGACCTCCGTGTTGGAACCTGCTAATCCATTGCGCTTTCACTGAGCTAATCTCGCTCCTTTAAATCTTCATTTACAAAACACTATTTCTACTGTAATGGAGTTGATGGGGAGAGAAATTAAATTAGGTTTGATTAATTAGCGAGATATGAAGACACTGTTATAATATAGTTATAAGTTTACACAAACTGCACTGGACTTGTAAACGATTTTATAGAATAAAAGGTAAGAGTGGAGATATGACATGATGCGATGTATGGTAGAATCTAATAGATCGATGTCTAGATCTCTCACTGGCTTATATACAGGTTCTCCCCACTCTAGCCTGCTCAAGTCAGAGAGTACCAGAGAGAGTCTGTTTTCTCTCGGTCGGGCTTGTGTTCTCTCTCTTGCCGTTACACTACGAATGTGGATTTATGGAGCATAATCGTGGCACTACAACACCAAGCCATCCAATATACAACCTATATAATTCTACCACTCCAGAGTTTTTCCAGTCCGAATTCTCAACGCATCTTATTATGTATGTCTCCGATCGTATCTATAATTCGGAGTTGTGATCTGAAAGTTTCATTTGTTAACATATTAATCCATAAGCGGTTCCAAAATGTTCACAGTAGCAATCTAGCGAATGATCTAAATCTCTATTGGAACAACCCAGTGGTTCACTGAGATTATTTTGCAGAAATATAAATGTTTTATATAAAGTAAATAATAGATTACGGTTGTAAATTGGAAGGTTTATAGGTAATAATAATACTCCATTTTCGCTTGCATATTATCAGAAAACTGGTCCTATCTCATTAAGAGAAACACTATATATATATATTTTGTGTGCGTGTGTGGTAAATTTGAGAGATCAAAGTGTTTTGCACAGAGAACTATTCTGCTACCTTAGTTCTTTGTCCTCTCTGTAGTCCTTACATCTCTAGTTTCATCCCCCCACTCTATTGCTCCAGTCTCTTCATTATCTCCTATATTTCCTTTATCATATATATACACAACACACACACACACTGCTAATCAAGGATTTATTATATGTTTCATTAAAATGCTTAATGCGTCCTTCACATATTCACATTTATTTTTCTTTAAAACATTTCATTAAAATTGTAATTATATTGCTAGTACTAAAAAATAATTGATGAAATCTTAGATTTTCTGAATTATAACTAAAAAAAAAAATGTTGAAGTTTTAAAAACTTAAAAATTTCCATTTTTTTTAATTAACTGCTACCTGCCCTAAACAAGAATTCAGTCATCTACTTTCGGGATTTTCCAATAGATATTTAGGGTTTCCAAAAGGGCTGTAATTTCTTAGGTTTCAGCAACCATTGTCATGTAAACATTTGACTCAGGAAACACTTGCGATTTCAGATTGTGGCCTTTAGTTTGATATAAACCTAAGTTTTGCCTATTTATGTAGGGTTTAGATCAAATCAAGCGACGCTAATCCGAAGATTCAGTGTTTCCCGTAGTGGTTGTGGTGGTTGGTTCCGCAGAACTGGAAAGCATCAAAGACATTTTCCGTGATAGCCTGCTTCATTTTGTGGTCATCGATCGGTTTCAATGAAGTGTATAAACTGAATTTGCTCTGTGCTTTGTCTGTGTTATCACACTGTCTTGACAAACGCATCCTGAAGAGGGCGAGAACGCCCGAAACCGATCGATGACCACAAAATGAAGCAGGCTCTCACAGAAAATGTCTCTGATGTTTCATGTAGTATTTTGCATAGTAATGATGAAATTCCACACTTTTAAAATCAATTTATAAAATAGCTATGTTTAATCATCCCTTGCGTCACATATCGAAATTTTTATTAGGGAACTTAGATCTCTCACTGGCTTATATACAGGTTCTCCCCACTCTAGCCTGCTCAAGTCAGAGAGTACCAGAGAGAGTCTGTTTTCTCTCGGTCGAGCTTGTGTTCTCTCTCTTGCCGTTACACTACGAATGTGGATTTATGGAGCATAAAACGCCAGAAATACTTGGAGAAATCAATCGTTAAGAACTTGTTAAACAATTTGTGATGTGATGGCCAGAACAAAGAAGATATAATTTTTAAACAATAAATAAATTTAAAAATTATAACTAGTGGTTCCAGCCAGCTGTTATCTGCAGATCAAGAACCGCGGCAGAACCCTTTCAAACAGGGGTCAATATACAGTCAAAAGAACCGCCGGCAAAACCCTTTCAAACAGGGGTCAATATACAGTCAAAAGAACCGCCGGCAAAACCCTTTCATGCAAGGGTCAATGTACACCTGGCCTGTATTTCCTTGATACAAGGGTCAACGTACACTCAAGAGGCCATCTGGCCACTATCTGTCGTCAGAGCGTCGCCACCCCAGCCTTTGTTAACTACCGAGACTAATATACTACGAGAGATGCCTTAGTGTGGCACGTACTTACACATCAGCCGATGTGTTAGTGAGGCAAATATAAACGTCGCTCTACTGGAGTTCAAGACGAGTATTCTATCAGTTACACATGATTTAAGTGCCAGATCAGTTATCCATCAGTTATTCATCATCAGTTATCTGTCAGTTAAGTTTCACACATCGCGAGCGCGTCCCTATTCAAGGTTTTAAACACTACTTTCTTAATATTTTATATTCATTTCATAATTTATTCTTATATTCATTTACAATTGTGTATCTTAGTTTTACTGTTTCAATACACTTTAAATTATTTATTTGTTAAAATATAGTTTATTTTTATAATTCAGCAGTAAGTATTTCGAATAACAACTCTCTAAAACTCTCTAACTACTCCTCACGTCAACTCCCGATACCAAGACATCTGATTCCAATACAAATTCCACCAGGTTATATCACAATTTCGTTAATATAGATCAACGGGTACTTCTTAACTAGGTGTGGGAGAAAGCATTTCTAGGCGTACTAGAATGGTGGTTAATAATAGATTTATTCCATGTTTTGTCGATTTTAAACTATTAAATAATTTCCTTCACCCCGTCAGTGGTTAGCAATACAACTTTGTGCAAGTATACCATGAATGTTTGCAATTACGTAGAATGTAGGTTGGTCTAGCTTTGCAAATATTGATACTGGAATGGACATATACCTGTTTTTTTTTGTAGTGGCATGAGTAGTTAATTTTGAATGAACATTGATGCCGGTTTTTGGTATGCTGTGAAGTTTACTGTAGCATATTTATTTCAATGGCTACGACATGTATGTTTTTATTTATTTATTTATTATGGTTGGGTCTCTGCAGAGCTGGAAAAAATCTTGTGATTTATTTATTAACGGTTGATATTGTGCAGACACCTGACAGCGCCACTATTTGATCAAAAAGTTCATGCAGATTTCATCAAAAAGTAAATTTTTCTGGATAAAATGTTACAAATAAAAGTTTCTATGATTTTACTCAGGGTTTGAATTCGATAATTATTTTTTCCAACAAATTATCAAATAATAATTATTTTTGATCAATAAATTTAAAAAATCATGCCTGATTTATTAATAAAATCAATTTTTGAGTTTTTTTTATTCCATTAAAAATAATGATCACTCTCTGAGCAATACTTTCTTCAATTAAAAATAATGATTAATTCTTGATCGAAAAAATTTCACTCAAAAAATAAAAATCAGACTGAATTAAAATAAAATATGCTTGTTTCTCACTATTTGCTATGTTGTTCAAGGAAATGTAAATAATGGAATATTCTTAGTGAATTAGCTTTGATTGTGCATGCCGTTCTGCAACACAGGTTACTGTTGAAAGAGCCTTTTCAGCTCTGAAGTACATCCTCAGTGATTTGCGCTCCAGGCTGACAGCAGATCACAGCAAAAGATACTAATTTTGAAGCTAAACTCTTCCTGTTCAAAGTAGTGTGCATCAAAATTTATTTTTGATTGAGGTTTTATCAGAAGCAATTTTTTTTTTACAATAAAAGCTAAAAGGTTTTTCATTTTTATTTACTATTATTAGATATTTTAATTCTTTCTGTTTTTTTTTTTTTGTTTCTTTACATTGTATATTTCCAAAATAAATTATCTTTCTATAAACAGTCGTTAATGATTTCCAACATTTCTATTGAAAAAAAAAGAGTAAATTTTGTCAACCAAAATTTCTATTTCTGATTTTAAAAAATATTGCTCACAAATGATCATTAATTGAACGAAAAGATTTTGCTCAGAAATATTGATCAAGTTATGATTTTTTTGGCTGTTGATCACAAATAAAAATCACCCTTGATAAAAATCATAAAATTATTTTTAAAATTGGCAGATAAAAATTTTGATCAGATTTGATTTTTATTTGTTTATTTTTAATTATCGATTTCAAACCCTGATTTTTTTACTTAATATATTTATGGAAAATAACTAAAACATCTCCATAAAGGAAGTCACTAGTTTAAAGCATCAGCTTCGCACATGAGTATTTAGTTCCTAATAATTATTCAAGCAATAATTTATGTTTTCTTTTTGTAATAAATATTATAATATTATAATACAGTTACAATACATGTTTTTAATTACACTTTGGTTTAGAATTTTCTTATACGTATATATATTATAAACAGTATATAGGAGAATGCTTCAATGACAGCGATCTATTTGTGAACTTAGATAAATTGCTTCCAACCAATTGAGCACAAGTCGATATCATATATCGATTACATTACACAGATAGAAGTTATCCTTCACTCAATAAAAAGACATAGAAAAAATCTTTTACTAAAATTCTCAACTTATTACCCAATTAATTTAGTATTTTTAAAAAGATTATTCTTTCTATAATTGAAATAATTTATTTTTTATTTTCATCTCTCATGCTTTCACGGTTTTTATTTTATTTTATTTATTTTTTTTTTTTCTTACTTTCTCTTAATTTTTTTTTACTTATTTTCTCCTCTAGCAAGAGAAAACATAGTGATCGTGTCAAATTTTCGATTTTCTATACAGTGTGTGTGAAAAAAATATCTCAACAAACGAAACATCGTAGGCAGAGCTCAAACTTGGTATTCCGTTTAGGTACTACTACCACCGCATCTGACCCGAAGGTTTCAGGTAAAAACCATCAACCTAAAGTGCGACTTTACGGATTTTTTTTTTTTTTCAGTTTTTCGCTATCAAAAGCCCCTCTGGGATCCAATATAGCTACCCAAAGAATTGGAGCCTTGTCAGTGCACGCCGGCCTCCGGACATGCTTCCCTGGATAATTCCTTCCTCTCTAGTACTGGGGGGGGGTAGTTTATAGACGGTACCTATCCTTTCGAGTTTAACAAGAGAGGGATGTCACCACCAAGGAGAGGCTGTTGGTGCAATACCTCACCATGGCAGAAGGGCCTAGGCACAGCCCCGCTTGACCCATTTCAGGGCAGGTTGAGATACGCTCAACCAGCGCGCAAAGTGGGAAGGCTTTCCCTAGCAGGCTCTGGTGAACCACGCACACCCAGCATTTGCGCTTCCAGCTACAGGCTGGCGCACACCGGGATTTAATTTATATTGCGAGTCTCCTCCCGCTCAACTACATGACCTCGGTCATTGGAGTTGTTGCTTAAAAAACACGGCCACTACAAATCCAACCTTAATAGCAAGCAATTGGCTTGGAAAGTGGTGCTTACACCCGTAGTTCAGTATATCAACTCTAACGAGATAGCGTGAACGAGCTAGCACGCCCGATGGATCTACAGATTCCATCTACTGATTCCTGTCCACTGCCACAAGTACAGGGATTCTTCAGTAACCCAGGATACTTACAGGCAATCTTACCAAGGAGAGGATCAGAATAGGATTACTCGGGGAGAGGGATTCCCCAACCTGGAGAGCCGAAGGCTGATTGCACCCCGAAGGGTGGGCGATGGTAACGCCACATACCCACGCCCAATACCGGCCTCTGGACATTCTTCCCTCCTCAACCTGTTCCCTTTCGGTACTAAGGGTTCTTTAAAGACCGTTCCTATCCATTCGGATATACCAGTCCCCCGTGCAAGCACGAAGTCGTTTTACAAGAGAAGGATGTCACCACCACGAGAGGCTGGGGTGCAAGGCCTCGCCGTGGCAGAAGTGCCGCCCCGGGCACTCCCTCGCTTGGCCCCACAAGGAGGTAGTTTCGGTTGTACGCCGAACCAACGCGTGGAGGCCAACAGTTGTTGGCCGCCACTATCAGATCATAAAGAAGGCTGACTCTACTTTAGCTCTGGTGAACCGCACCCCCTAGCGAAGGGCACTTCCGTCGTCAGAAGCGACGGCAAGAGTACTAATTTATATTGCGGTATACCCACCCGCTCAGCTCATATCCCGAAGGACAGCGGAGCTATTGGTTAACCAACGGCCACTACGAGTCCGACCTCAATTGCAAGCAATTGGGCTTGGATATCGGCGATGCTTGCGCCCGTAGTTGAGTACTTCACTATATTATATATAGCGGTGTGACTGCTCGCACGCCCGATGGTCTTACAGCCTCTGGACAGTGTTCTTTCGTTACAGACAACACTGTTCATCACCTGACCGTCAGCTGTAAAGAATGAGCTAGGAAGTGAATATCTAAGGGCAGCGCCGCTGAACTCGAACCTGAAACCTCCGCGTTGCTAGTCCAGTGCGCTACCATTGAGTAGCGTAAATTGCTTCTCTTATTCCCTTTAATCGCCACTGCACACTGCATTCCAACATTTTAATGAATTTTCTCCTTCCTTTGTTTTGTCGGTTTTACGTGATTTTCTTGAAAACAAGTTCAACGATTTTCTTTAAACATCGATGTAATAGGATCCAAAGAGAGGGGAGGGATCCGTAGCAGAGAAAGAGAGACAAAAATGATAGGACCACTCTTTCGGACTAGAGTGAGAGAAACTGCATAAATACAGCGACGAGAGATATTATAGAGAGAGTTCACTTAGCAGTTTTGTATTCATGATAATCATATACTATATACATACATAAATGCCTATCAAATTTTATTTGGGACATTTATCGAGCATAATTTTTTTTTTTTTTTTTTGTGAAATTATGATCTTACTAGTTAAGATATTTTAATAACATTGCTAGATTTCCTTAAAACTTTGTAGAAAATCGACTTTACAGTATTGATTTTTGAGTTTGTTTTTTTTTTGGGTGGGGGAATTTTCTCAAAAACGACTAGAAACGATTCTTTTGAATATTTGGAATGCTGGCTACTCAACAAATACAAAAATCAATCGCTTTTTAGTTGAAACTTTTTCAGGGTAAAAATTGAATTTAGAGATTTGTGGGGGGGTGGGAGATAATGCTGAAAAAAACTGCCTAATCCTAAAACTAACATGGCTTTCCTACAACCTATGTAGTAGTATATCTAAGTGGCACCCATTGTGTTTCTTAATAATTCTTGGTTAAAATAAAATTGGTCAATTGAAATTTTAATTTTTGCTATAAGAGAAGATTCGTGTATTTCACACCAGATTTTTTTTTCTGTCGTCATATTAAATCGACGGATATTACCGACTTCACTCCCCAACCCCGTTTTAATTGTTTACTGTATACTTAAAACACATTTTAGGTTTCATAATTAAATTTGTGCTTAAAAATATAAAAAAAAACAGTAAATGTATTAATATTAACCACCTACAGGAATCTAAACTTATATATGATCTATATCACTCAGTAAAAAAATACTAAATAAATAAAAGGAATGAAAAGTAAATATATATATATATATATATTACTAGGATTAAATGGGACAGGATATCAACTTTAATCAAGAATAGTGGTGTTGAAATTGTCACCTACATTATCTGTTCATTTTGTTAATATATATGTCTCTTCTTAGAGATTTATTCATCATGCGATATAACTTTTTGCATTTTTATTATTGTAAGACCTAGTTAACAATTCTCTATGAATATTATATTACAGATTTAAAATGTTACATATAATAATATAATAATAAATTTCTGTATTTATGAAATATTACATATTACAGGGAGTCTGGTTTGTTTTGACATACAATATATAAACAAACAAAAAAAGAAAACATTCTTAAATTAAAATGAAATAAGTAATGAAAATAAATACCTGAGATAACTAAATAAATACAAATCTACTCATTAAAAATAAAAGATCTTAATTTCAAAACCCCACTAATGAAATAGTATACATGGTTGCATTTTTTTGTACTATTAATGTCTAAAATATTTAATACATTGTCTCTTAAGGAGGATTGTGGCAAAATATAATTCCTAAGAAACCTTTCTCTATATACTAGGCATTCCAACAAAATATGGTCGAGGGTTTCCAACTTGTACATGTTACAAACAGTGCACAGTTCCTCTATATTTATTGAGTACGATGTGCCATTAATAAACAGTTTAATATGAGTTCTATTGCATAATCTTAGTTGCATAATAGCCCTTTGCTTTTTGATTGGCATATTTGAGACATAAAATATACCATGGCCAAATGGGCTCAGAGACCTATATATCTCGCTATAACTGCTGTTCATAATTCTGTATGCATCTTCACTGAGATCACGATTGGCCCATCTCTCCAGTATATCTTTATATTCTCTCCTTACAATACTTAAGTCTGAAAAATAGGAAATACCTACACAGCCCAGTGAAACGAGAATATTATTCAAGTGGTACAACCCAACCAGTACAAGAAGCCCGACGATTACAGTTTTTTAAAGAGACAAGCAAATATTCGTAACATTTTATGGGATATTCGTCAGGTGACATTGTTAGTAATTGAGTCCACCAGTTCAATACCCGTCTGAGAACTGACAAACTGAGAGACCCATTTCCATACGAATGAAATGATGCGGAGTGCACTTTGGCAGGTGAAATAGATTTTTAAAAAAGGTCGCTAAGACCTTTTCAGACGCATTTAAATTAGAGATCGACCATAATTCAGCACATATATGTATACATATATTTATATATATTTACATATATGTTACATATATTTATATATAAAATCAAAAAAAGAAAAGTTAAATTATAAAGAATGTAGATGTATAAAGTGGTATAATAAATAAATCTGATGTGCTTACAAGAATATCCTCTTAGTTTGATTTTAGCCTCTTAATTTTGTTGGCGTTTCTAATAAATTATTTGTTTTCCAATGTTTATTAAAAGGAATATATTTTAGCTACATAGAACTAGAAAATCTTAGCATAGCCCATGGGTTATTTGTTCCCTTTCCATGGGAAATATTTAGTTAATAAGTAAAAGGAATTTTCAATAAAACTGCTCGGCTTTTGCTTTGTTTTTTTTTTTTTTTAATTTTTTATTTACATCGACTGAACATAATAAATATAATAATTGGGAGGTTTTTTTTGGGTATCTTAGAATTTAATTTATTTAATTTAGATTAAGATATAATAATAAATTTCAGTTATAACAATGGAACAATACAATTTTAAAGGCATGAAATATTTCATCTGACGAAATTGCAAAAAGAAGTTATTATCATGAATGTGAGAATGAGAGAGAATTAGAGAGAATGGATTTTTAGAGAAATAAATTAGAATAGAACACAAAAAACTGCAAGGACTATACAGTAAAATAGAAGTTAGGTAGCGTTAGAATTATTATAAAGAGGCAGACTGGCTGAGAATTAAGAAGGTAAGTAGGTGGTTGTACTGTCGTAAAACTGGTCGTAAACTGTCTTGAACTGTATTGCTGTCGCTCTATTTATATGAATCTAAC
>JAAEAF010007784.1:0-31293 GCA_011037195.1 Triatoma infestans
TTTTCTAGTATTTTCTCGAAAACGGCTCCAACGATTTTCTTTAAACTAAGAATGTGAACTAGCTGAGAAATAAAGAGCTGCAACTTTTATTTGAAACATTTCTCCTGGTGAAGTCATTCAAGGGGCATTTTGTGGGGAAGGGTTATGTTTTCCTATAAAGTATTATCCATAGTTGATTATACAATTCTACCATCCAAACAGAAATAAATTAGAAATAAATAGATGGCCAAAATTTCCGAGTTTCAAGAAAATTAGTATACCGGAAGTGCGCTTTTACTGAACAATTTTTTTTTCTGTTTTCGACGAACTCCAAAGAATTTCATCAACTTTGATACACAAACTATAAAATTTGTCAATTACAATTTTGAAAACTGGAGTAAGAGAAAGTTGTGTGAGTGTTTAACACCAGATTTTTTTTTTTTTTTGAAACATTTGGCTGGGAAAATCGATTTTTTTGAGGCCCTAGGGAAACGTAACAGAGTTATGTTTTGCTTTCCTCTAAAAAGCAATGTTATCCAAATTTTTTGTTTTAACGTCACGGTACGCGTCACAAAAATAAATATTTTCATGGCACACTTTGAAGGAATATTTTTTCTATTAACATGAATGATTTCTTAATCTAACACAAGGGGTTAAACAATAAAATTATTCATATATTTTTGAATAATAATACATAAATATACAGCTGACATTCCTACTCATCCTCAAACCCAAATTACTACCTATGCCGATGATACCGCTATATTATCCTCTCACTCCAACTATGCATTGCATTTTATATAATGTTATGCATGTTAAGATCATTATAAGCATTTTTTTTTTGTCTAGGTAGCTTCAAAAAATCAATTTTTTAGCCTTAGAATTTATTAATTCTTACTACACCATCTATACAGCTGACATTCCTACTCATCCTCAAACCCAAATTACTACCTATGCCGATGATACCGCTATATATATCCTCTCACTCCAATCCTACACAGGTCTCAAATGCAGTACAAGAACACCTTGAGCTCATAGAAGCTTGGTGCAGAATATGGAGAATTATGTTGAACACCAATATTCAACACTAAGAAGACAGACCTACTCTCCACTTACTATAAATAACGCTAACTTACCCACTTCTAATCAGATTCTATATCTAGGGCTTCACCTTGATCGACGCTTAACTTGGAATCCTCATACTCGGCTCCATAAGAAAAGAACTTAACAGACGTTATGGATTACTGACTTGGACCTAAATCTACTGTGAGTACTCACAACAAACTAACACTCTACAAAACTCTATTAAGACCTATCTGGTCATATGGAGCAGAATTGTGGGGCTCCACTAAACCATCCAATATCCAGATCATACACACATTTCAATTCAAAGTCCTTCGTCGTATTGTTAAATGCTCCTTTCTTCGTTTCTAATCGCATCCTACACCATGATCTAAATATCCCATCTGTAAATGAATTAATCCAGACCCGCTTCCTAAGATTCACACCGTTACTCTCTGCACACCCAAATCCCATTGCACAATCACTTATCCACAAGCACTCATCCCGATAACTCACCACGTCGCCTAAAAAGTCGCTGGCCACCCCATTCAATTGCTGATAACTTTCAATAGAGTCTAAAAAGTACCAGCGCTGGCTGGTGTCTTTCATCATGTATTCTGGTTGTGACTCTGAGCTATGCTCAGTTACTCAATTACTTCTTCTTTTTTAATGTGTAACACTTTTGCTTAATATACATAATGCAGTTGCAAATTAATAAATAAAAAAAAAAAATTAATTCTTACACATACTCAACGTTTCGGCGTTTTTTACACCATTCTCAAGAGTAATTTCATTTTATAAAGAGGTATTACTGTATAATCCAGTGTAGCGTTAATCTTAATTATTAGTCGTTATGATTGTTAACATTGTTAATTGTTACAATTATTACATTAATAATTTTATAAGTCACTTTTAATTGAGTATATTTGCTCAATATGTATTATATATATTGCTCAATATAATTGCTTTTTCTTGATGAGAGTAATAATTTTAATTATGATTTCTTACAAATTTGATTGAACATGCAATTTAAAGTTTAGGTAGCCATGTATGTATGTATATTTATTTAAATAACTATTAATTATTATGCTCTTAGAATGTAATTGTTTTGAAATTTATTAATTAATATAATGTGAAGGCAATTTTGGCTGTTTTAAAAAATTCCTTTTTTAAATAATTCATTCTTCATTTTATTTAAGTCTTCTAGTGGATTCTTTGGTTCCGCCATTATAGTTGAAATGTTTAAGAATATTCCCTTACTTTGGGTTGCTTTTCTCGCGTATGTCTTGAGCCGGCCCTGCGTGTGAACGTTCTACACCAGATTTTGCAAAATTAAATAATGGTCCCCAAATAACTCTACATGTTATCTTATTAGACTTAAAAATGTGACAAAACAGATGAAATATTGGCAGATGTGATTTTGAATTGTTAACAAAAAAAAATACATATTATTCCCTGACAATTTTCAAATCAATGCAAAATTAAGAAGCTTTTCAAAAAAAAAATTAAGGAAAAAAATATTACTTGGCATGAACTGTTACGTTTACAAAGTAAAAAAAGAAAAAAAGAAACCCTATTGTTAAAAGAGATACCACAGTGTTGCCATTGTTATTTGTATATATAGTTTTTTTTTTTTCAAAACCACTAGATTTATCGATTCAAATCGGACTAGAATTACTCTCAGTTTCATTGATGTCGGGAAAGTACAAACAACAAAATAATAAGTATAATAGATAACATGATCATTGTATCAATACATTGTGGTCTATATGACAATAATAATACTTAGTGGCTATTGATAAGAATTTTGTACTGAATAAGTTTCAGATTACCGTTATAGTTCCCAGCTTTCATGGGGGCAGGGAGGGAAGTTATGTACTTCTGTTATTTGCCCCCTCCTAAAACTAAACATCGTATTGTAAAGGTGATTTAATTTAAATATAAATATATTTATTTTTAAAGAATTATTAACAAATTTTAAATGAAGCAATCGTCAATATTTCCATATGCAGATTAGTTGCAGATGGAGTATCGCATTTATGTGTAATCATGGCAGGATGAAAGTTGCTGAATGGTGAATATGATGAACATATATACTACCAATGTAATCACAATTTTTAATTAGATGATTTACGATAGAATGACCGAGTGAAGAGTTATGAGTTTAAAATGGACGTGTTGGCTGATGCTAGTTTCCTTGAAGAGTGATATGAGTGAGTTAAAACTCTTGCTTATTCTAACGTTAGATTAACTAGTCTAGGTTCAGCTTTGTGAACTTTTCATAGTTCATGTTAAGACCTTTTATCCTCATTAAAGTTGATTTGGCGATTGATCTGTAAAGTTTACTAAACCGACTGATGGTTGGCTTTTATTCAGAGAAATTTGCTGTCGAAGTTGACGCCCATACGCCAATGGTAGATGTGAAAAGAGGAGGCAATGCGTAGTTGACGTGCGCTTGAAGCCTCAAATGTGTAGCCGGCTACTAGGACAGAACCATTGAGTCCAATTTATGTAAGGCGAATTTGCTGCTGAATTGTTCCACTAAAAATGTATATACGCTTTTCAAAGTATTAGAACCAAAGATATATATTCAGGGAGGCGTGCAGCGCATAGCATGGAATTGCCGCAATTGGAGTGTATAAACTGAATTTGTTCTGTGCAAGTCTGTGTTATCACACTGTCTGACAAACGCATCCTGAAGATGGGCGAACGCCCATCCAAAGCCAGTCGATGATCACAAAATGAAGCAGGCTACCATGGAAAATGTCTCTGATGCTTTCCAGCTCTACGGAACCAACCATCACATTAACTAGTATAGGTTCAGTTTTGTGAACCTTTCATGGTTCATGTTGTGAAACATTTTAGCCTCATTAAAGTAGATTTGGCGAGTGATCTGTATTCTTTAAAGTTTACTAAACCGACTGATGGTTGGCTTTTATTCAGAGAGATTAGACGCCCATACGCCAGTAATAGATGTGAAAAGAGGAGGCAATGCATAGTTGACGTGCGCTTGGAGTTCAAAGGTGTAGCCAGCTACTAGGAGAGAACCATTGAGTCCAGCTTATATATGGCGATGATTCCATTAAAAATATATATGCGCCTTTTAAATGTATGTTCAGGAATTTTCTAATGTATGTACAGGATGTATGTATCATCATGATACTATATTTTTGCATATTTTGGACTAATTCAATCATTATCTTGCTTTAAGTGATTGCAAAAAATTCATTGTAAAAACGTTCATAAAAGTATTTATGAAGAGGGGAATTTTGGCACTTTAATATTAATGATTTTGTCCAGGAGAAGGCTTTAATGAACACTATAAGAAATGACTTCTTAGTCATTTTAATAGAAGCGAGAAAATGTCAATATTCTTACTTCTTAGAGATTTAAACACTATTAAAGACGCGCAGTAGATTGTGTACTGGACGCATTGAAATTTTGTGTTCAAATGAATTCTAATTTACTTTCCCTCATTCTAGTAAAGAACTATTGTGGTCGTATCAAATTTTGGAAATTGAGTTTTCTCTGAAAATGTGTTTTGAGGCTCCCTGAGTACGAAAATTATTTAATGGTTAGCGATTATAGCGAATTTGTGTAAACAGAATAGCTTGTTAACCAACAATCGCAGGAAGTTCAAACTTGGTACTCCGTTTAAATACTAAGAATTCGGGCAAAATCCATCAACCGGAAGTGCAACTTTACTGAGTGTTTTTCGCTAATTTTCCTGTAATAGATTTTTGTTTGAAACATTTTTGCGGCAAAGGGTTTCTGGGGGAAACAGTAGCGTGTTCAGTTTCGCTCTAAAGTATCATTTCAGGACAATGTGTGGTTATACCACCTATATAATATTATTATACATTAGAACTATTGTTGTGAGTTTGTGCCAGGGCATGTTGGCATTGAAGGGAATAAGATGGCCAATGCTCTGGCAAGGAAAGGTGCAGCATCCCCACTTTTGGGAAGGAATCACCGACCAGTCTCATTTGGAGAAATTCTAAGAAGGAGGGAAAAAGTAAGGAGGTTTCAGCTCTGGATCTCCCTCTCAAGACTGAGGCAAGCAAAGATCTGCTTGGGTAATTATAACTAAAAGAGTTTGGAAGCTTGCATCGACCTTAGCAAGAATAAGGTTTTCTGTCGAGGCATTGTAGACTCAGGGGACACCTGACGAATCTGGGTTTGGAGAGTGACAGACAGTATGTGCATATTCTGTGTGGAGATGGAGAAAACTCCAATACATCTCTCCTAACGGTCTGCGTAGCTGCCATTCAGATAAGATTCAGAAACCTGGGTAGTTATTGATTCTGGAAATTTCTGACGGAGTAGTTTAATTCAATCGTAATTCATCTATTAAGTAGTTTTACTAACTATATAGTATTAAGGTAATAAGCAGTGCTAGAATGCCAAATTTGAAGAAAAACTATATGACGCAAATGCGACTTTACTAAACAGGATTCTGAAATTAAGGGATTTTTTTTTTTTTTGAAATAGGAGTTTTCTTTAAATTAGAAATGTTTATTTTACAGATATTTGAAACATTACTTTGGAAAAAAAAGTTATTTTAGAAAGGTTCTGAAAGGCTGAGACAATTGCATAACTAGTTTTCTGGGTTTGATTGTAATGCGGTAAAACGGTCTACAATTTGGCCAAATTCTGCTACTTGATCTCTAAAACCTGTTGCATGCAGCTACTTGGGGAGTAGCGACGCCACGGGTTACCATAGCTCAGTACTCAATGCACTTCTTCAGAACAGTACACAATTCACTTAAACTACACACACTCTACACTTTACCGACAAGGACAAACACAGTACCCAAACTAGGTTCTCCGTCCCTAGTTAATTGGCGAAAGCCAAGTGAGAAGGAAGGGATTAGCTCAGTGGTAGCGCGCTGGATTAACAACGCGGAGGTCCCCGGTTTGAATCCAGCATGCTGCCCTTAGATTTTTTTTTCTTCCTAGGAGCCTCTACAACTCACTGCCCGGTGCTGGGCAGTGTTATCTGCAGCCAGAGTACACTGCTTGGAGGCCGGCTGTGCATTGGAGAAGGCTCCGAGGGGGGGGCACAATAGATCTTTCAGGTGTAATCCCTACAACAATCTAATGATGTTGATCTCTAAAGCCAACATCCAGGGAGCCATCTTCCAGGGAGAGATTCAGAACAGAAAAAACAAAGTACTAGAGGTTTCTACTTACTTTCTTACTTATTCAAGACCTCTTCTACCAGTCGGTGTAGAGGTTTACATAAGGAGTGCCATCTCTCTCTATCCCTGGCTATTCTCTTGGCCTCAGACCACTCAATCCCCTTCTTTTTTAGAATACTATGGAGATTAGCCTCCCAAGTAATTCTTCTTCTTCCTCGGGGTCGTTTTCCGGTCATTCGCGTCTCCATGGCTTCTTTGGGCAACCGAATATCCTCCATTCTACTTACATGGCCGTACCAACTTAGCTGCCCCCTCTCAATTAATTGGACTGGGGGTTCGCTTTTGAGCGTGGTCTGTATTGTAGTGTTGTGTATCCGGTCTCTCTTCGTTTTGCCTTCTACTTTCCTCAAAAATCTCATTTCTAGGCTTGGAGGCGACTTCGATCCGATTGCTTCAAGGCCCAGTATTCGCTGCCCTAAGTAAGAATGAGGACAAAAGTCGAGCGGTAAACTGCCATTTTCGTGCCTTTGGTTACTTCTCTCTTACTCAAAAATTTTTTGTTTATAGCGGAGAACATCTTCCCTGCAGCGGCCACCCTTGCATTGATTTCTTTCTTTAGTCTCCCGCTCCCACTTATTTCCACCCCTAAATACTTAAAACAAGGAACCTGCTCTATTCTTAGCCCCTTGATGGAGATGTTCATTTGCATCTCTGTCCTGGATACCACCATGTACTTGGTCTTAGAAGTATTTATAATCATATTCCTTTTGCCTAGCTCTTCGGTCCATATATTTAAATTTTCTTGCAACTTTTCTTCGCTATCTGCTATTAACACTAGGTCATCTGCAAGTGCGAAGACCGAGAAGGCAGTTGACTGTAACTTCCAGTGTCCAAATTGTGTCACTCTGGTTCTCCTCTTGCATTCCTTAATTAAATCATCCATAAGAGAGATAAAGTATAGAGGGCTATCTATGTCTCCCTGCCTAATACCTACTGTAATGAGGAACTCGGATGATTTCTGGTTGGAAGTTCTAATATAATTCCTTCACTTAACATAAAATGATTTTATCCTTCGGATAAGAGCCTCATTCACTTCCTTATTTCTGAGTGATGCCCACAGCATATCCCTAGGTACCCTGTCAAATGCCTTTTCTAGGTCAATAAAGCACAGGTAAATCGCTTTACTGTATTCTATGGACTTCTCACAAATTTATCTTAAAACAAAAATCTGATGTTGAGTACTCCTACCGGGCCGAAAACCACTAGTGAAAACTAAATTTCGAAAGTAGTATAGGAGAGAATAAACAGGCGGGTTGCTTAAAAGAAAGAAATTTTTAAAGGTAAAATTAAGAGAAAAAGAAAAATATACAAGCTGCACTCTTTTTCTGCCTCTTTTGGAAGGAATTGTGAAAGAACATCAGTATAATATATTAAGCGAGTGGGGGGGTGGGGAGGTGGGAACGATTGAGGATGTTGATTATGTCAGGTGTGAATCTTTATTTCTTATCTTTTATCTCCGACAAAGAAGATTTGAAGTTAGTCTTAGCATTAATAAACCTTAGTTAGAAGTCCAGAATTTTGATACGTCAGGCGTTAGAAAGTTGGGACAGGGTAGGGAAACTTTACTTTAAGATAAACCAGCAGATGTAAACTTAGTTAAAATAAGAAAACAGTGAAAGAAGTGTGTTGTTTGATTAATATTCATCGTATTCATCTTCATTTTAGTTTAGGACACCTTTCCCCTCCATATATATCACTCTATCTCTCTTATAGGATATATTATAGTGTTAGTGTTGTGAGTAAAGAACTCAGAGATAGACATATATATAGAGTGGGGAGAAGTGAAATAAGGTGGGGATAGAAATTTGTGTTCCCTTATTTTATTTTATTTTTTTCTGTTTTTTTTAACTCTGGTCGCTATCTTTCATTCTGTTATATCCCCTTATCTCTTTACCCTGCCGGCCATTTTGTCTCTTCCTTTTTTCCCTTCATCATTCTATAGAGCAGGTGGTTCAAACATTAACAGCGCCACGTACAGGTGTTTTGTTTTTCGACTACATAAGTTTGCTTAAAGTGTTTTTGAATCTATTTTTATATATTATGTACTGTTCTTCTTTTAATAGAAATATCAACGTTTAATTTCATTACCTCTCCCTTGTCTTATTCACGCTTCTTTTTTTTTTTTTTAACCACTGCAGCTCCTAGAGGCAACAACTCCGGCTCACACATGTCGACACTGGTTAACTCGCAAAGTAATAATATATATATATAGGTGTTCCAAAGGTGTTTTTTTTCTACTCCTTTCTCTTCATCTTCTTTTGTTGCCACCTAAATCATTTAACAATGTTAAAGGTGTTGTCCGTCCACACCTTTAGTGGTACAAAACTTAGTTCTACTTTATTAACAGGTTGATTCCTTAGATCGGGTCAACAAAATGGTTTAATAAATAAAACTTAATTCAGTTTTATTAGTTTTGAAGAACATGATAAATTCTAGAAGATAGAAAACTTCACAGTTTTTAAGATGCATTTTTAAAACTGACATTTCTCAATAGTTTGAAGGATTTAGATTTTAAGATAATTGACTTGATGATGATGTAATAGTAGCTGGAAATAGTGGTGAATTGATGATGAATGGATTAATATATAACTGACTACTTCCTTTTAAACACAATCTTATATTTTACGATATACATGTGAGGAGAAAAAAGTTATTAGTGGATAAAGTGACCAAGCGAGAATTGTTATCGTGTTATTTGAATGTAGAATGGATAGTTTGGCTGTAGAGTGATTATGGCATGCATATATGGGAACGATTCTGAAAGGACAAGAGCAAAATTAAATTCTTGATCTATATCTATGGGAGTCAAATAGCAGCTCGCTAATCACATTTGGCTCTTCTTAAATTTTCCTTGCGGCTCAATTAACAAATAAAAAATATTTTTTAATTTTTCTTAATTTTCGATATTATACTGGATGTTTTGGGGTGTTGGATAGAAGAAGAAAAGCTGAGCTTTAGATAAGTTATACTACTTACTGAACACTATATTGAATGAGAATGTTAAGCACTCCAAGGACTTTACACAGTATAGTTTGGAAACAGAGTATGTTAGCGTGAGAAGAGAGTGACAGGACTGACTGGCAGAGTGACTGGTGTGAGAACGATGGTCGTTGAACGTTGATGGTTGTCCGAATGGCGTTTGACTGAGAGTGAATTGTCTGCCAGGCTTCCTTTTTTAGTGGGCTGGCTGGACTAGTCCTACTCTCTTCAGCTTCTCCTTCCGTTCCCCACATACGCTCCTTAGATTGTCCCCTTTGACTTGCTATTAGAAGGGAGATATGTAGATCCATTACAATATCATGCATGTAGAAAAACGAAGACACAAAAGATAATTTGTTACATAGGTTAATTCGTTACAAAAGATAATTCGAAATACATAGGCAGACCATTCGCTAAAAACTTTTTTTCGTACTCAGGGGACCTCAGAACGTGTATATCTGGACACGATCGCAAGCACTATGTAAACATATGTACTATTAATATTAAAGTATTTGTTGACCGTTTATGAAGAAATTTGGTGAGAATCGGTCAAGAAAGAAACATTCAATTGCCAACGTTTCGACAGTGTTTCCTGTCTTTATATCTCTTGGAAGAACCTCATCAGTATTACAGGCTGAAATGTTTGTCCTTTTAGGCTGAGCTCAGTATCTTAATCTTTTCTGAGAATCAGATCGCTGTTTTCGGAAATTCTTGGTGCTAAACTGGATGCCGGGGCACAGAGACATTCAAGAAAACGAAGTTACCGATAGGTTGGCTAAGCAGAATACCTTGCGGCCATCTTCACGTCCTAAACAATAAGAGATCCCAAGAAAACAATGCTACTGGAATAGCATTGCGAAGGCAGAGGAACTTCAAAATACACTTGCCTATTTATATTTTTTTTTTTAAACGAAAGTGAGTTAAGGAGCATCATTTCTATGGCCATAGGGCATTGCATTTTTAATAATATATGTCTCTTGTAGTAGATCTACCTTGTTGGAAAGATGTTTAGAAAAAGGAAACAGCATCTTTCTGGGGAATAAGCATTTCGCCTCTTAATTTGGCATGGTAATTTGCTGCGAAATTAGAATCGAAGATTTCTCACGCCTCGGCGCTGATGATTTTAAAAGGATACGGGTATGAAACAAGATAAAATCGGCGTGGAGTACAGTGGATATTTCTGTCATCAATGTGCGCATACTTTTCTAGCAAGATCACAGCCTAGAATACAATAAAGAATCTCCTGGATTCCAATGCATAAAATATCAGTCGAAATTGATAACATCATTATTTTCGTTAAATCTTATTTCTGTTTTTTCGCTTTTTTTTCTATGCAAATTGCATATATACTCAAGAAATTCACGAATAATATAATGCAGGTTACTTTCCTATATAATATTAAAGGCAATCACTTACTTTCCTAATCATAATCAATTGCCCAGGGTTGCTTTGCTCGAGTAATTCAGATGGATTCGCCAATAGTTTCTGCCCTTACAATCCCCTTCCTTCAGCCTTTTATCATGCATTACTCCCGTTGTATCATCCACCCACCTTCTTCCGGAGTCCTTCCTCTTCTTCTTCTTTTTCTACTTCTTCCGCTTAAGTTGCATTAATTCTGATCAACGGACAATTATTATAGTTAGTAAAAATTACAACTTTGAAGAAAAACTTACCGATTAAAAAACTTTGATAAACAGTAAAAGAAAGACATTTTTAGACTGAGCATGTATCATTTTCTGATAATCAGATCGCACTTTCGGAAATTCTTGGTGCTAAACTGGATGCTAACAGCTAAACTGGATGCCGGGGCACAGAGACATTTCAAGAAAACGAAGAGACCGATAGCTTGGCTAAGCAGAAGTACTTGCGGCCATCTTTCGGTATCTTTTTAGGCAAGTGCATTTTTTGAAGGTCCTCTGCCTTCGCAATGCTACTTCAGTAGCGTTGTTTTCTTCAAGACCTTCTGCTTAGCCAACCTATCGGTCTCAAAAGTTTTTTTGAATGTCTCTTTGCCCCGGCATCCAGTTTAACTGTTAGCATCCGTTTAGCTCCAAGAATTTCCGTAAGTGCGATTAGAAAAGATGATTATCAGAAAAGATTTTCTCCTCTGAAAAGAGTTTCTCACCAGTTTTCCTTATCTCTACTCTCTGTTTAATTAATTTAATTTAATTGGCTCGTCAATGATTTACTGTTTGCTATTATTCTTAGAAAATGCTGGCAAGCCAAAGGATAATAAACTTCAAGAACATGGTAATTTGTTTACTTAAAATTTGCATTATTTACTTTTTAACTCTAATTATTTCCATTTTATTATTTTTATTCACTTTGTTAACCATTATAACAATGTATATAGTAATAAAAAAATGTTATTATTTTTATTGTTGTTGTAGGAACATTTTATAAAACAAATGATAATAAAGTGCATTAATTAACAATCACTATTTATTTATAATTTGTTGTTTAATTAAAGAATAAAACTTTCTAATCTAGATTACTAATGTTTCCTTAATTAAGGAGAGTTCAAGGACATTATAAATTAAAGTATTTAATATTTTAGCAGTTTTACGAATATAATATATTTTCATAATTTTAAGCTTTATTTGTCTAAAATTGTATTTTTACATTCTCTTACTCCTTAAGAAGGGCGGGTGTTGGTGTAGTGGTTATGAGCATGGGCTAGTATGTGGGAGGTCCCCAGTTCGTGTCCCGCGTATATCTGCTAAATTTTATATTGGTATTAAAATTGTTAATAATAAAGTATGTGCTTCCATCCCTGTCTACGACACCTAATTTAGGAGTTGGACGTTAAGCCCGTCTGAAAAAATAGGCATTACTTTACTTTACGCCTTAAAAAAAAAATTGAGTTTTCAGGACATAATAATTAAATTAAAGGACATTATATATAATAAAGTATTTTAATATATTTTCATAATTTTAGGCTCTATTTGTTCAAAATTGTGTTTTTTTACGTTCTCTTACTCCTTAAAAAAAAAACTGAGTTTTCAGCGAATTGGGTGTAGGTGTTTTGTATGTAAACAGAATATCTCAAAAACAAAACTGGAGCAGGAAGCTCGAAAACTTGGTATCGCGTTTGGGTGCTATCAACCGCATCTGACACGAAGATTTCGAGCAAAATCCATCAACCGGAAGTATCACTTAACAATATGATTTTTTTTTTCAATTCAGTTTTTGCGATTTTCTCGCTCCAACTATTTTCTTTATACGCCGTATACTATCTACACGTATATTAATACCAGTATCAGGTTACTTTCAAGGGAAGATTGGGTCCATCTGATTTAATGATACCTGATAATTATCTCTGTTGTTAAAAAGTCGGTTACTGAATGGTTTGAATAGGTTTAAAGCTGCGGTCTATTTTGATACAGGAATCACTTGGCAATTTCTCTTGGAGAATGGACAACTGTTTTCCAGTCTTCGTTTTGTAACCGGAATGAGTTGTCTCATGCTATACTTGACTAACTTGTCTACTACTAAAATTGGCAGGTTAATAATTATTGCATGCAGAATGAACTTCAAAAATAATAGAAAATCTTTATACGTATTTGTACTGGCCAAGTAATACATGCAAATCAATACAATACAATAAACAAAATACAATTACACCTTTTACTAATTCTGCTACATAAATGTGTTGCCCACCATTACCAACCAAAATCAACAAAATTTCCCAATCTTCATACACGTAAGTACCAAGCAAGGTATATGGTACTCTTTGTTATATTTTGAGCAGCTACATAACACTAACTTTATATTATGTTAACTGCAAAGTAGCCCTGATAACATTAATTGTTTCTGATCCTCAAAGAATTGATCAATTTGAATTTTCTGGTAATTCCATAATTTTTCATATTAAAATGTGGAAGGGATTAGCTAAGTGGTTAGCGTGCAGGACTCCCACGCGGAGGGCCCGGGTTCAAATCCAGCTACCCTTAGATTATTTCTTCCTAGGAGCTTCTTCAGCTCACTGTCCGGTGATGGACAGTGTTGTCTGTAACGAGAGAACACTGTCCGGAGGCCGGCAGTGCATTGAGAAGGCTCCGGGCGCCAATAACCATAGGTGTTGACGCGTCTTAATTTAAAAAAAAAAAAATATTAAAATGAAATATATTTTTATTTAGCAATTTCTCTTTGGATCTCAACGCAGAAAACTTTAAAAGAGCATTTTATTTTTATAAAAATAGTGAAGGGATTAGCTCACTCAGTATTAACGCGCTGGACCCCCATGCGAAGGTCCTGGGTTCGAGTCCGGCAATGTAGACCTTAGATTTTTCTCTTTCTAGGAGCCTGGAGGCACTTGTTGGCACACTAGATCCTTCAAGTCTAGTACATTATCCTCCAAAAAACAATGTAACATTTCACGAGTTAGTTGTGCATAATTTTGAAGTGATTTATGTTTAGCTCGGACTTTGATGGTATTTAGAATAACTTTATTTTTCTTTTTTCTAATATTATCACATTTAAAAGTTAAATACATTGTACTTTCTTTTTCCATAAAATATAACTTCATTCAAAATTAATGACCCCAATATGTTTGAAAGCACGAGATAGAAGTTTGTGTGGCTTAGTTTGCTGGCAGTATAGTATAGCATCACCGACTTTTCTGTGTCACATTATCTACAGTCTTAATATTGTGTTGAGACAATTTCTTTGACCCATTTTATATATATTAAGATTAAATTATTAGTATTATATCGATAAAATATCATTAACCATTAAATAAATTATTAATATAATATTAAATATATTATTTAATAATTTGAAAAAAAAAACCTATGGTGTAACAGCCCATGAAGGGCCAAGGCTTGCCAGACGGCGATTTGAATGCAGGAGCGTAGGGTAAGCACGCCGCAATTCCCACGCTGTTTAGTTCCGGCCATCGCTACCTAGGGCGCTACAAACTGTAGCTTCCCACTTTTTATCACGATGCTGGGTCAATACCGACTTTGCCCTCACGGGAATCGAACCGTGTGGCACGAAAGGCGAGTGCGCTAGCCACTAGACCAACGCTTGAGGACATTTAATAATTTGAATATATATTATGAATTTTCGAAGGGACTCCGCACAGAACGTTTACTTAGGGCCCTACGCTTCTTAGAGCCGAAACTGTACTATATATGTAGATGTAAAAGTAATGACATCATCGAAAGGTAAAAAACTTTAATGCGAAGTAGATATTTTTAAGCAATATAAACAGACAAAACCAGTCATTTTGCCAAGAGATATATTCCATTATAGCCTGTTTCTTTTCATGGTCATCGACCGCAATTTCGGACGTTCGCTCTTCATCAGGTTGTTTTTGTCAAAACCGTGTGGTAACAGGGACTTGTACAGAGCAAATTTAGTTTGTACACTGTTTTGACAAAAACATCCTAGTGATGAGCGTCGATGACCACGAAAAGAAGAAGCAGGCTATCACAGAAAATATTTCTGATGCTTTCCAGCTCCGCTGGAACCAACCACAACAGTCATTTTAACTAGTGCGGTAGTTCACCAGTGTTTTAACTGAAAAGTGATTAATTTATTGCATTATTTAGATACGATTCAATTTTGATGTAATGTTAAAATGAAAAAAGATGAAAACCCATCACCAGAACATCAGGCTATTTATCCACCTGTCTGGTAACTAAGAAAGAAATGACGGTGATAAACCGTGGACAGTTCTTCATATTGTATGCGTGTGTGGCCCTCTCTTTGATTATAAATTGGTGTGTTATAATCATCATTGTATGTTAAATATCAAAAGCGCTTAACTATTCAATAGCTGACATGTACGGCTGGATTCAGTCACTACAGAAAAGAATAGTAACGACTTTACGCTCATAGAATCTTTTATTATCACTTTTGTTAATTTTTTAAATTAATTCCATCACTTTTATTTAAACATTCTATTGATTCCAAAGACTTGGAAACATTCACACGACCTTCTAACAGTGGTAATTCACATATTTAATTGAAAAATTATCTTCCAACTTAATATTTAATTCTTTAATAATTATAAAAGTGAGAGGGAGAGAGGTTAAACTATAATAAAACGACACTTTTGAGTAAGTAGGATTTTCCAGCATCACCAGAAATAAAATCAACTTTTTCGATAAGAAAATTACAAATACAACGTAAAAATCTGGTGTGATACACTCACACAACATTCTCTTACTCCAGTTTTCAAAAATTGTGATTGATTGTGATTTTATAGTTAGAATACCAAAATTTAATGAAATTCATCGATGGTGTTTTTTATGGAGAAAATCGCAAAAACTGTTCAGTAAAAAACGCACTTCCGGTTTATTAATTTTCTTAAAACTCAGAAAATTTTGGCAATCTATTTATTTCTACATAATTTTGTTTAAAATAGTAGAATTGTATAATCAATTATGATAGCACTTTAGAGGAAAACAACACCCCATCCCTCCCCCAAAAGCACCAGTAAATGACGTTACCGGAGAAATGTTTAATATAAAAGTTGTAGCTCTTTAAATGTGTAGTTCACATTCCAAGTTTAAAGAAAATAGTTGGAGTCGTTTTAGGATAAAAATAGCAGAAAATTGAAAAATACTTTTCTAGTAAAAACGCATTTCGGTCATCCGATTTTTTTTTTCAAACTCGGAATTTCAACAACATATTCAATTGTAATCAATGTTATATAGATGATAGCACTTTAATGGAAAACCTAACCCCCTTCCTTCCCCCAAAAAAAGTGCTCTTAAGCTGGCTACATATGTAACTGCATACTTGAACGGTATAAATGCGCAGTCGACTTGTACAGGCATACTTGAAATGTTTGTACGAAAAACTTGGAAAATTCAGAAAATGTTTAAACTTTCATACTGCATACTTGTGCGCGCCATCTTGTTCATTTTTAACTAAACGTGTGTAGCAGACTTGTGCAACCTCTATGTCAGTCTCGTGCCACGCCAGAGCAAGCGTTTGTTTTACTTTTCGAGTCCATATTATAAGGCGATATTATTTTATCATTGTGTCGATTGATTTTTAGGAAAAAGGTCACAGAGAAATTATGGAAGAATTTATTCACATTTATGAAAGTGAACACTATTAATTTATTCACACTTAATAAATTAATGTGTGAATAGCTTTTTCGTTTCTTCAGCCATTCTTTACACCACAAAGAACGATCTTTTCGTTGACTTTTTCTTTTGTAAATTAAAACAAGAGCAGCTAAAGCGAGCGCGTCGTCTTCGTCCATCGTCGCCATCTTTCAAGCATCTGCTAACACTCTTCAAGTATACATGAGCCGTGTGGATCACATGTATACTTGCGCAAAAGACCTGTGCATGTATACCGTTCAAGTATGCAGTTACGTGTGTAGCCACCTTTAAATGCATTTTCTTGGAGAAATGTTGCAAATAAAAATTCTATATCTTTATATGCGTGGTTGATATTCTCTGTTTCAAGAGAATTGTTGGAGCCATTTTTGAGAAAATCGCAAAAAAATAGAAAAAAAATTAGTTAAGTAGTACTACCGGTTGAGGAATTTTGATATATAACTTACTGTCAGATGCCATGGTGATACCTAAACGGAACATCAAGTTTGAACTTTCTGCGATTTTTCAGTTTTGAGCTATGCTGTTCACATACATATACACAGGCCATCTTCTAAAAACCACTTTTTTGGGCTCAGGGATCTCTCAAAATGGATATTTCCGGTGAAAACTCGATATCGAAAATTTGATACGATTACAATACTTCCTCTTCACTAGGAGTAAGAGAAAGTAAAAAGAACAGTAAAATTTTACTTCCGGTCAACCTATTTTCTTCAAAATACGAATTTTGTCAACACATTTAATTCTTATTAATATTAATAATGATATAATCATATAATATATTAAAATGGCATTTAAGTAGAAAAGCTTCATCAGAAATCTACTGAAATACATTTTTTTTCCGAAGCAAAAGATTGTAGCTCCTTATTATTTGTAGTTGATAAACTAACTTTAAAGAAAAATCGATTGAGCCGTTTTTTGAAAATGAAATAGCAAGAAACCTGAAAGATTTATTAAGTAAAGAGATTGTTCTGGTTGGCCGATTGACCAAGAACGTTATTTACGCGACTCCTATGGTGTGGCACCTAAACGAAATATCAAATTTTAGATCTCACACACACAAAGAAACCAATTCCTAAATAAATGAAAAAAACCTTCGAATTCAGGAAATCTCAAAATAAGGATTTGACGACCTCTAGGATGGAATCCATAGCTTTAGAAATATAAATCAGTTCAAATATCTGTGCACGTGACTGAAACATGTGAAAACAGAAGAAATGTAATGGTAGGCAATAAGTTTTATTTTGCTCACCATAAGCCTTTGAAAAATTTAGGGATTTTGACAAGCAGATCCTAAGGTCCATAAAGACAAAACAATCCTACTACCTGTTGTAACATATATGGGTTATGAAGTTGGGTATTTACCAAATATTCCAAGAAATTTCCCAACATACTGGAAAGGCAAAAAAAGTAAGAATAAGAAGAAACGAAGAGCTTCGGCAATTTTTCGGGAAGATTTGTTGACTTTTGTATATTGGCGGAACCAGTTAAGGTGACTCGAAACACGCTACAAGATTGTCTGAAAGCAGTTTACCAAAATAAAACAGAAAACAAAAGGGTTGCTTCTTGTGAGATTGTTGGAAGATTAAAGAGGAGGTTTAAAGAGAAATGGATGTCATAATATGGCAGAGATAGCTAGGGGCAGAACCGACAGGGACTAGGAATAATGGGGGAGACATAGAATAGTGAGGGAATAATGTCATAAAATCTATGTCCGGAGACGAGTAGGTACAGTATAAAGTTGGGCCGCTTAATATCTTCTTCTTTGCTTAACAGCAAACAAGAAGAACAAAAAAGTTCGCTAATTTGATCCGAATTTAATAAAGGAATACCTTATAGCTCACCCATTGACTTTTAAGTGATATCTCTGATATTTTTTGAAAGAGAAATATCAATTACAACAACCTCTTCATGGCTACAATATATTGAGCCGGTGGTAGACGACACCTGAATAGAGAAACTGGTTTAAAATCTAACAAATAAAAATAAATGAGAAAAGATATTAATCATGTAATCTAAATAGTTGGGAAGATATATTACAATCAGTTATAAGTTATTATATACATATATATTTTTTTTTTTACTATTATTATAATTAGCCATCGGTTTGTACCGTTACTACGGTTGTTTGCTCTAACAAATCAACGCTTTTATGTGAACAAATAATATGGAGTATGTGAATATATAACAAGTAGATCTTAATTATGATCTAAAAGGAAGAGGGGAAATAGGGTAACTTTGTATTGTGGGGAAGAGAAATATATAGGGCAGATAGTAGACAGTAGAGTTCTGTTATTAATATGTTGTGTATTATGATCTGGCAGAAGATATTCATATTAAATTTACACTACAATATGATAAAAAGTATTATATTAGAGAGGTACGCAAACTCCCCCAAAATTTTGTAATAAATTTAAAATCCTAGCAACATAGAAAAAACAAAAAATCTGGTTTAAAACACTCACACAACTTTCTCTTACTCTAGTTCTCAGAATTATAATTAACAAATTTTATAGTTAGTGTACCAAAATTTAATGAAATTAGTCGAAAACTGTTCAGTAAAAGCGCACTTCCGGTTTATTAATTTTCTTGAAACTTGGGAATTTTGGCCATCTATTTATTTCTAATTAATTTTCTTTGGATGATAGAATTGTATAATCAACTATGATAGCAGAAACCTTCCACCACTCAACATTTATCGCACCCATTTATCCCAGGCATACTGGGAAGTACCAAGACCTATGGGAGGAGCTGGAGGCGGACCCGATTTTGGGCCTGCCTATGGACATAATGATTCCTAGGTATGACTTCCAAAAACCCTTCAAAGTCTTGATATTAGACAGAGGGGCATGGAAGAATGGGCCGCCAATTACAGGCGAATCTATGCGGTACACGGACGGGTCCAAGATGGAAGATGGAGTGGGAGCCGGCGTGTACGGGGCTCATCCGAGATGTAATATCTCGGTGAGCCTGGGAAGGCTAGCTACGGTCTTTCAGGCGGAGCTAGTCGCGATTATTATCTGCGCCGCCGAAATAAGAAGACGGGGAGTGTATAACTCCAGAGTCGTCATTTATTCGGATAGCCAGGCTGCCCTGCGGGCAATTGACTCGTGGGAGATCAGCTCAAGGCTGGTGTGGGACTGCCTAGGTGCACTCAGGGAAATTAGTAGCCATAATAAGGTCTTCCTGGTTTGGGTACCTGGGCACTCGGGTTACAGAGGCAATGAGGCGGCGGACCGCCTGGCCCGGGAGGGTTCAATGAGAGCACTTATCGGGCCGGAGCCGTTCTGTGGTGTCTCAAGATGCCTCAGGAGTGCATCCATTAAGTTATGGATGCAGGACCGATCAAGGGAATGGTGGGTCAAAACTCCAGGCCAGAGGCAGGCGAAAACGTTTATTCATAGCCACTCGCCCAAGCTAACTGCGGAATTACTCCAATTAGGCCGGGTGGCCATAAGGATAGCAGTTGGCGTTCTCACTGGCCATTGTAGATTAAATAAGCACATGCAACGCATGGGCCTGGCAACGGATAGCCTATGTAGGTTTTGTCAGGAGGAAGAGGAGACGGCACTGCACGTGGTATGTCAGTGCGAGGGGCTGGTCTGGCTAAGGTACCGCCTCTTTGGTAAAGAGAGCGACCTGGAGTGCACATTGTGCGATCAAGAAGAGAATGAGGATCTGTACCATTTTCTGGCGTCTGCCCAGCATTGGGCGAAATTCGCCGGGTATGGTTTGGATCCTCGTCGGTCTGTAAAAAAAGGTTAATACAATACCTGAACGGTAAAGATTGGGTTGCGCTGGAAGGATATTGTAAAGCGGCGTACGCCCGTCGAGTATCGCTATCTAGTTGAAGTATTAACTACCTGAATCCTTTCTCAGTAAATAAAGAAAAATTTATTTATGTTATTTATTTTTATTTTTTGTTTAAAAGGAAAAAGAGAGAGAGGAAAAATGTATATATATACAAATACAATTAATCGTTATTTGTAAATATAATTAATAAAAACAGTAAAGTCAGGGGTAAAAAACAAGTGAAATAATTTTAAATAAAACTCTTTTTAAATGTTAATGTCAGAACAATAATTTTGATTGAGAACAAAAATGTTCAATATCTTACTAATTATATAACAAATCAAAAAACTTTAATTTGTAAATTTGATAATTTCATACAAAACAGACTCCACGGACAGTCATTGACCATGTTGTTGTCTTTATTGTATTAGCTATTTACAAACTATTTTAGTTCATTATTATCATTATTTTTGTATTTTTATTTTTACAAAAGGTGTATTGTGTTATTTTGAAATTATTTGGAAATAAAGACTTTCTTCTTCTTTGGTAAAGAGAAGCTGGTGCCAACAAGCCTCAGCCAGGGCCCTCTCTCGACCTATTAAGTCTTTTAAGGCAAGCAGGACTCGAGAGGGTGCTCTGATGGCAGGTGCTCTGATTGACCACCTGGGAGCCCCCCCCCATAATTCCACAGCCTGGTTAAGGACAGGATAGGGGGAGGGTCTCCAACTAGGGGGGTGCCACAATGGATCCTTGGGGTGTCGCGGTGGCGTAGGCTGAATAGCCAATTCCCCCGGTAGAATCTATCTATCTATCTATGATAGAGAATTTAAAGAAACAGGCCCCATCCTTTCCTAAAAGTGCTTAAATGAATGTTTCCTAGAGAAATGTTTTAAATAAAAGTTGTAGATCGTTGTATACGTAGTTTATATAGGAAGTTTCAAGAAAATCATCGGAGCAATTTTTGAGAAAATCGCGAAAAAGTGAAAAAAAAAAACATTTAGTAAAGTGGTAAAGTAAACACATTTCCGGTTTTGCGATTTATTTTAAACTTGGCATTTCAACAATATATTTAATTCTAATTAACATTATTCAATTGAGTGAATTGTCCAATAAACTGAAATAGCACTTTAGATGAAAACCTAACCCCACCCCTTCCCCCAAAAGTGCCCTTAAATGATTTTTCCAGAGAAATGTTTCAAATAAAAGTTGTAGCTCTTTGTATGTTTAGTTGATGTACCGAGTTTGAAGAAAATCTTTGGAGCCATTTTTGAGAAAATCACGAAAAAGTAAAAAAAAAAAAAAAAAAAATGTGGTGTGAAATACGCACACAACATTCTCTTACTCCTCCTCTTAATAAAGTAATAATAAATAAAAAATGATAAATTATCTTAAATTAATAATATTTGAATGGAAGGGAATAGCTAAGTGGTTAGCGTACTGGAACCACCACGCGAGGATCCGGTTGCGAGGCCCCCAGCCTGGCGCCCTTTATTTTTTTTTCTTCTTAGGAGCCTCTACAGCTCACTGTCCAGTGATGGACAGTGTTGTCCGCAACGAGAGAACACTGTCCAGAGGCCGGCAGTGCACTGAGAAGGCTCCGATCGCCAATGACTATAGATGTTGACGCGCCTTAAATTAAAAAAAAAACTAATTTTAGGAAACCTTCGGGGATAAGGAATATTAAATAAAAGTACTTACCTCCAGACGCCTTTTGAAAAGATAAGAGAATATAAAATGGAAACGTGTTGAGTCTGATAAAAAATTTAAGATTTAGAAAATATGGATAAAAAGAAATTAACATTAAAAGCACTACATGAAATACTATTAGACGGTGTTTTACCAATGAATATTATGCCCAAAATGATTTTATTAATGCAAGGAGGGATGGCAAGCTCAGGATATCCACGCTCCTCCTCGTCGACTGGTTCTGTGAAGTAAGAGGGAATGCGTGGGATCATGTTCTATAACCGACTGCTCCACCTCACCTTGCTGAACAAGGTACTGTGTTGGATGCACGAGATGGAGAAGAACGTGCTATCTCAGTTTGTGGAGACAAAAGATCGAGTAGAAAATAGTTTTAGAGACGCTAATGACCATAGCTGTCGATGCGTCGATCAAAAAAAAAAAATATATATATATAATATTTGACAAACACATTTGAACTTTTAACGTCTCAGATTTTTCACGACCTCTAAATACAATTTCTACAGAAATAGGTTTCAAATAAACATGAGAGGTTTGTATCTTTGCAGTTAGTATTCCAAGTTAAAGGGAAATGATTGTAGAATCGAATTCCAAAAAATTCTTTTTTTGTTTTTTCTTTTTTTTAATTGAATATTTACAACTACATAAATAAATATGTAACAAGTATATGAGCTAGAAGGAGATATAAACAATGACGTAATGGTCATGTATGGTAGTTATCCAGCAACAACTACCATTAGTTACCCAGAAGGTCGCGGGGCCAACGCCGTCTCAATCGCCTTGCAGGACTGCCTGGAATTGTGGTAGAGGAGAGGGTTTGGGCGAGAGGATTAAGGGAATGAAGGGAGAGTCTGCTGTGGAAACAGCGGCTACAACAAGCGGCACATCGACTGTACACTAAGTATCATGGTCAAACTCAACGGTCATACAAATCTTCTCATCAACAATTTACAAACAACTCTAGTTCCAGAAAGAAGACTAAAAACGAAGATGGCCACAAAACTTGTTACATCCACCGTAGAGAAAACTTCATACTGACTGAGAGGCCTCACTGAACGACATTATGAACTAGCATAATTACATTTCTCACCTATGCAACATTTCATTCACTTCATAAACAAATCACTCGTGACAGGGCCATCACTGGATGGTACACCTGCACACGTTGTACACGTCATTTCATTATCTTTACAGACAACAGCATTACAGGCAGAACATATTCTATATTAGAACTGTATTACAATGCAATAAAATAAAAAACCGGGACTTTGCTAAATCGTGTACAAAAGGGATCTTCAGATCTGTGTGTATTGTATGGCTTGGAAACGTAATAAAGAGCACTGACTATGCATTGATAGATTTTGGTCTGCAGGGTTTGTATTCTGTTAAGGTTGGTACGTTTTGTGGTACCGTAAAGTTCTAGGCCATTCATCCAGATGGTTGCGAGTGGTGAAGTCCTCTTTTATTCTGTAGAGTGAGTTTAGAGCGCTTGTCAAGGAATCTAGCAAGTAGTTTGTAATAGTACCGCAAAGATAATGCAACCACAGCAGAGAGAAGAGAGGCCCACTCTGGATAACAGAGACTACTCTCTGACTTAGGCAGGCTAGAGTGGGAGAATCTGTGTATACAAGCCAGTAGGAATCTATCTAAAGGATCTATCATATACAACAACTGTACACCAGTCGTCGCATCGTGTC
Organism: Triatoma infestans; assembly: GCA_011037195.1. Classification (NCBI taxonomy): domain Eukaryota; kingdom Metazoa; phylum Arthropoda; class Insecta; order Hemiptera; family Reduviidae; genus Triatoma; species Triatoma infestans. The sequence goes on from JAAEAF010007784.1 coordinate 23,494, forward strand.
ATATCTCTACTTTCACCATTCATTCTATCATTTTCATTATAAAGTCCATGTAGCAGTTAGTGTAAACTTAGCTACACACATTATATTAGTGTCTTCATACCTCGTTCGTTTAATCAAACCTAATTTCTCTCCTCAAAAAACCCCATTATAAGCCTGAAACCGCTCTTGAGGGAAGTCCGTTTAAAAAATACTCAAAAGCCTATTCTATAAAATCTCTCTTTCGTTTAATCGATTTTCTTAAAAATTTGAAATTCCAATTTTAGTATATGTACGGCCGAAGTGGCATTACAAGTGTAAAACTTATAAGCAACAGATGTAGATGCAGATTGTTGTAGGGGGTTATCGCACTGCGACCTGAAAGATCTATTGTGCACCCCGGAGCTTCACAGTCTCTCTAACTGCAGACAACACTGCTTGTCCACTGTACAGTGAGTTGTAGAGGCTCCTAGGAAGAGAAAATCTAAGGACAGCATGCTGGATTCGAACCCGGGACTTCCGCTTGCTAGTCCAGCTGCTACCACTGAGCTAATCCCTTGCTTCTCCCTTGGCTTACGCCAACTAACTAGGGACGGAGACCCGACTCGCTACTCCCCACGCAACAGATATGCCCTTGCGGGCATAAGCAATAGATAAATAAATTTGGAATTGTTGTAGGAACGCTTTAAATATATATTAACATTATATACTCTGTATGGCAGTAACCATACATTATACTGAACTGATACTTTACAGGAAAGCTTAAAAACCGCTATTCGTCTCCCACCAAAAATATCCCTCCAACCCTCCAATAAACCCTCCAAAAATATCAAGTTTCCGGGAAAATGTTATTAATAAAAGTGATAGATATTTATGTGGATAGATAATTAGTTAGGTTGGCCATGAAGATAATAAAAGGTGATTAAGCTTGCCGCCTTACGTATTCCCCCGCAATCTAATATTCGAGTTGTTTTGTGTATTGGTAACACTTCCTTTATTTTTCTTTTTTTTTTCTCATACTTTTAATGATGTTTAAACGGAAATGTCAACACTGAAATACAGGTGGAGCAAATGTCAACATTTTTTCATTCATTTCACCAAGTATTTCTTACAGTGAATCAACAAAGACTTCAGAGCATCCGTGTCATTGCTTCTGCTTTTAGGCAAGTTAATTAGGTGTTATGTTACTGTATGTATGTATGGTAAGTGACTGACATGTGACATGAAGCAACCAAACATCCCTTATACAAAAAACAGCAAATTAAAAAATCTTTACCAATCCTTACTAGTCGAGAACATTTCACACTGTCATATGATTACCCTCATCTGATGATCATTATCCTCGTCACAATTGCGAGCTGGATGACATGTTACGATACATTTTATCAGACAAATGTGATGTGATACATCTTCTCTATACAAATATTACCTCAGAAATTATAGATTGCATTTTTTTATTAAATTTTATGTAGGTACAAATGAGTGACAATGCTTATACTGTAATTTATTCATAATTGATTGAAATAAATAAATATAAATTTCTTTCATTATTTTCTAAATTATAAACAGGTTAGAGAAAAGTTTTTGACTGAAATGACATTTATTTGAAAAATTTCTATAGAAACCTTATTTTTGGTGCATTTGGAACGTTAATCTTTCTCCTAATTTATCATTTTATATACGTATATATAGGGTAAAGCTAGAAGAGATGACGGGGATAGTAGAGAAGACGCAGGCTTTACTTCTCTTGTTTGCCAACACGTGGCGTCATGGAAGTTAGTCCAGGAGTAGAGAGATCAGAAGCGAACGTATTGCAAAATTCTTCAGTTATTTTGTGTGTTCTTCTTGGCCATTTATATGCTTCAGTTATATCTGGTGAATACCTGAATTTTCATAAGGCTTAGTAATTTGTTTTTTTCTTTTATATATACTATATTCATTGCAATTGAAATGAAAGATTTCCAGTTGTCGTTAAAGTTAGACTCGTAGACATAGTGTTTACCAAGTTTCATGTCGATCAGCTATGTTACCTTCACAGAGGAGAGGTCTCCTACCTGTGGTGCGCCATCTATCCTACCATAGTAGGGGAGAGACGGCCAAATGTAGTGTATTTGTATTTTTTTCTGGAATAAATGAGATTGTCTTTATTTTGAAAAATAACATTTTTTCTGTAGATAATAGAGTTGACTTATGTGGTGGTGGTTGGTTCCGCAGAGCTGGAAAGCATCAGAGACATTTTCCGGGGTAGCCTGCTTCATTTTGTGGTCATCGACCGGTTTCGGGCGTTCGCCCATCTTCAGGATGCGTTTGTCAACACAGACTTGCACAGAGCAAATTCAGTTCGTATTCAGCACTCAGTGTATAAACTGAATTTGCTCTGTGTCACATCACACTGTCTGACAAACAATGTCACCTCTCCTAGCTTTACCCTATATATATATATTTATTAATTTAATTTTCTCTTACACCTGGTAAGAAGAACTATTGTAATCGTGTCAAATTTTCGATTTCGAGTTTCCACCGGAAATACACGTTTTGACATGGTTTTTACAAAATCGTCTGTTTGTGTGTGTGTGTGTGTGTGTGTGTGTGTGTGTGTATGCATGTGAACAGCATAGCTCAAAAAAACGAAAAATCATAGAAAGTTTAAACTTGACAATCCGTTTAGGTATCACCATGGGATTTGACAGTAGGTTAACTGCCTAAGTTCCTCAACCGGAAGTACCAGTTTACTATTTTTGATTTTTTTTTTTACTTTTGTGCGATTTTCTTAAAAATAACTCCTACGATTTTCTTCAAACTTATTATATCAACTACACATATTAAGCTCTACAAGTTTAACTTGGAACATTCCCTGGAAAAATTCATTTAAGGGTACTTTTTTGGGAAAAGGTGGGGTTAGATTTACCTCAAAAGTGCTATTTCACTTTCCTATCAACTGAATAATATTATTTAGAATTTAAAAATGTTGTTGAGAATGCTAATTGTTGAAATAATATCGGGAGACCGGAACTGCGTTTATTCTTATAAATTATTTTTCAATTTTCTGCAATTTTCTCTGCAACGGCTCCAACGATTTTCTTTAAACTAGGAATGTAAACTACTCATATAAAGAGAGCTCTAACTTTTATTCAAAACATTTCTCCTGGTAAAGCCATTAAATGGGGCTTTTAAAGGAGGGGTGTGGTTATGTTTTTCTCTAAAGTGCTATCCATAGTTGATTATACAATTGTATCATTCAAAGAAAATTATTAAACCGGAAGTGCGTTTTTACTGAACAGTTTCTTCTTTTTTTTTCAGTTTTTGTGATTTTCTCCACAATAACATGGACGAATTTCATTAAATTTGATATTCTAACTATAAAATTTATCAACCACAATTTTGAATACTGGAATAAAAGAGAGTTGTGTGAGTATATCACGCCAGATTTTTTTTTCTTTAATTTAAGGCGCGTCAATATCCGTTTTCATTGCCCGCCAGAATAATTCTCAGTACATTGTCAGCCTTCTGGCAATCTAAGGGGTTTGTTCTAGACTCGAGAGCTCTGCGTGAGAGTCCTATGCGCTACTACTGAGCTAATCCCTCTCCTGGGTATCACTTTATACAATCCTTTTTTTTTTTTACTCCTGATTAAATGTTGTGTAATTGTGTCAAATTTTCGATAACGAGTTTTCAACGGAAATAGATGTTTTAAAGTCCCCTAAGTCGAAAAAGTAGTTCTTTTAGAATATGATGGTATATGTGTGTCTGTATGTGAAACAAAGACACAGAACATAAACATCGGAGAAATTTCAAACTTGACCTTCCCTTTTAAGTTTCACCTTGGGAATCTGACAGTAAATTATTTTCAACTTTCTCTTACTCCAATTCCAAAATTTTACAGTTTGTGTACCAAATTTATCGAAATTTGGTAGAAGCGCACTTTCGGTTTACTAATTTTCTTGAAAGTCAGAATTTTCGTCATCTATTTATTTTTAATTTATTTTATTTGGATGATACAATTGTATAATCAACTATGATACCACGTTAGAGGAAGCTGTAACCTCACTCCTCCCCTTAAAGTGGCCTGAAATGAATTAAAATTATAGATCTTTGTATGTTTAGTCTGTATCCTACGTTTCAAGAAAATCGTCGAAGTCATTTTTGAGAAAATCGTGAAAAAGTAAAAAAAAAAATCATTTAGTAAAGTGTTAAAACAAACGCACTTCCGGTATCCGATTTTTTCAAACTCGATTTGTCAACACATATTTAACTTCTAATTAACATTATATTTAGATGACAGAATTGGTCTAATAAACTGAATTAGCACTTTAGATGAAAACCTAACCCCATCTCTTCCCTAATAGTGCCCTTAAATGAATTTTCCCAGAGAAATGTTTTAAATAAAAGATGTAGCTCTTTGTATATGTAGTTGATATACCAAGTTTAAAGAAAATCAACGGAGCCATTTTTGAGAAAATTGCGAAAACGTAATAAAAACAATTAGTAAAGTGGCACTTCCGGTTGATGAATTTCGACATATAACGTAGGGTCAAATCCCACTGTGGGTGATACCTTAACGGAATATCAAGTTTCAACATTCTACGGTTTTTCATTTTTGAGCTATGCTGTTCACATACATATATACACACACACACACAGACCATTTGCTAAAAACCACTTTTTTGGACTCAGGGGACCTCAAAACGGATATTTCCAGTAAAACTCGATATTGAAGATTTGACACGATTACAATACTTCCTCTTACTGGGAGTAAGAGAAAGTAAAAATCGAAAGGAAAAAAGAAAAAAAAATCAGTTGAGCAACAGCGAGTGGGGCAAGTGGACCAACTGAAGAGACCGGATATGGAAGTGGTAAAGACTAAGTGCCTGTCTCAGAGATTGACCTTCATTAGGCTATGTATTATAAATTAATATGTTAAGAGAAGATTTAGTGCATTGCCTGTCGGTGACCTGTACAAGAAACTGATCTCACATTATTATGTGCCCTTTTGATGTAAACCGACCAAGCCCTTCCCTGGCAGGCTGAATATAATTTTTCTATCAACAGTTATGTTAAATAACTTTTTTTAGCACATCTTATTTTTTGTTGATAATTTCATCTATAAAGGCTCTACTTTATTCAATTCAATGCTAAATAGGGGCTAAGAGGCATTTCATTTTTGCTGATCCTAATGATCAATATTTATTTTATTTTATTTATTGATAATTTGCCTGCGGAGAAAACCCCATACAAATAGAGTTTGGTATATACATTGAATCCTATAGAACAATTGATCTATTCATTTAGTATAAATGATCTAATCTTCAAACTGTTAACAATATAATAATACAAATCTCGTATTTCTTGCACCGTGTTAATGGCTAATATATTAGGAAACAGTTCTGTGTTTGAATTGATAACTTGTGGTATATAGTGTTTACGGAGAGATTCATAAATTGAACAGACATGTAATGGCAAGAGAGAGAATTAAGAGAGAGAATTAAGAGAGAGAAGGACACTCTCTGGTACTCTCTGACTTAAGCAGGCTAGAGTGGGAGAGCCTGTATATAAGCCAATGAGAATCTACCTAACAAAATCTATCTAGGTAGATAGTTCAAAATCTATCTATCAGATTCAACCATACATCGCATCGTATCATATCTCTACTCTTACCTTTTATTCCATAAAATCATTACAAGACCAGTGCAGTTTGTGTAAATTTATAGCTATATTATAACAGTGTCTTCATTTCTCGTCTAATTAATCAAACCTAATTTCTCTCCTCATCAACTCCATTATAGACAACAATCAGATGAAATAAGTTTTCAGCAACGTTATAATTACATACTGTACATAACTCATTAGGTTTAATAATGTAAGTGATGTTCTTAAATGTTATTTTGATCTAATGTGTGCCAGAAAGCCTCAACTGTTTGAACACTCTTACTATATTGAAAGGCAAATTAAGTTTAATGTAAGGCTCTTTATTACAAGTCACATTAAATAGATTACTACTGTAAAAGAGACTACATTTGATTAAGAATCATTATTTCTCAAAAATTGTTTAAATTTATTTAGTGTGGGTGTAATTGATTTTTTAAAGAGGATAGGATCTGTTTCCGATAAAATGGAATTTGTCCCAATTTGAGTGAGTAGGTTATCAATTTGAGAGACCCAATTAAATTTTCTAGAGCTATGGCATTTGAAATGAACATATTGTAACGTTTTTCTTTGTAAACTAGCTATTGCAACTAGTTTTAAGTAGGTTCGTATAGATAAAATACTCTAAACTTCAATAGAGAAAGCACCAATTTATTGTTATACACAATAAATTGCAAAATACAACACTTAATAATAATTACACAGTTTAAACCACAAAAGTTTATTTTGTTCACTTTTTATACACTTTCCACAAACGTACACTTTGTTTGTAACTGGAAAACTCTCTTAGACTCTCTGTTGTCCCACTATTTATACCGGTGGAAAATCTTCTAGAACTTTCTCGATTCTTCCAGAGAGAGAGAGCTAGAGCGCCTCCAGCGCTTCCCAGCGGCCACTAGAAGAACCTGAGGTACCTGCCTTCTCTCCTAGATGGCACCACCGGCTGCGTTACAATATTTAAGCTGCATAAAACATATTTTTGGAAGCCTGTTGTCTCCCATACTCAGCAATTTATTAAATCCATGTTTACGTGTGTTTTAATACTCGATAGCTGGAATTATCCAGGTTAAATTCAGTGCGGAATATCCATGCAGGGATGTTCTTATTTAGGGAGAATAACTTTTTACAGAACTGCCTTCAAGTTCTCTATTACTGGAAGATACCGCCGTCCCCATACCGCAGCCCCATTGTACAGCCTGCTCGAGGAAATCGCATCATTCACCCTAAACCTGCTTTCCATTAACGTAATTTTTCCATTCCGATACAACTCCAATACAGAACCTACAGCTGAGGAGGCTCTAGATGCGACAAATTTGGACTCAAAGGTGAAAAAGACCGGAATCCGAGAACTTAACCCCTAAATAGGTATATGATTACCCAATGATTCAATAAAGAAATATAAATATAAAATAAAAAATTGTCCTGCTCAATACTTAAATTAGATTCTGTGGGGGTTGTAGAGTAAGTCTGGCGTACCGCAATCTCTAATGGTTTAATTATGGCACCCACAAGTTAGACTGCCCTCTCCAGTCCTGTATGTTTTATTTGGGGTCTGGAGAGAGAGAGAGACACACTGATTAAAGTATGAACTTGTAGGATTAGTTTTTCTTCTCCGAAGATGTGAATACTCAGCCACATATGCCCAATACTATCTTCAATTTCCTCTTCTTCCTGCACAGGCTATCTATGCGAAGAAGTACGTGCTTCTTGTGTCTACAGTAGCTAGTGGAGAAGATCTACGCCCGCACGGCTTTATTGGTGTAGTTATTTCTGGTGAGTATTGGACGAAATAATAAAATTTTTCACCTACCTCTAACATGGCGGTTGCGATCAACCATTCCAAGGGATCTGTTATGCAACAGGAAGTGCAATACAAGTTTTTATGTTATTTGAAATTATCTTGAAAATGACTAGAATAATTTAGTTTAAATTTGCAATGCTAATTGCACAGATATAACCTCATCACTTTTATTTGAAACATTTTTCAAAAAAAATAAAAATTATTTTTCGATACTTTTCGATAGTACGTAAATCTACCTACCCCTCTATATTTGTGATTTGGACAAATGAGAAAAATTGCAAGTTTAATGCAATTTGTCGTTTTAATAATAATAATAATAATAATAATAATAGTACACTTGAGGGAAGGGATTAGCTCAGTGGTAGCGCGCTGGACTAGCA
>JAAEAF010007785.1:0-35419 GCA_011037195.1 Triatoma infestans
TTTAATAAAATAACAATAATAATAGCATGGCAGAATATGGCCTAAAAAGTTAACTATTAAAAACAAAACAAATCGAATCATTGCACCTTGATTCACTTTAGGGACGCTTCATAAAATTTAAAAGTTAAATTATATTAAGAAACATTACAACAAACATTCCTAAAAGAAGGAATTTAGAATAAACAAATCGAATCATTGCACTTTGATTCACAGTAGGGAAATTTCAGAATCACCTTGATTAAACCAACATACAATGAACTTGAGGATCATCGTCAAATGGGAGAATACATACTGACACTCCTCATTAACTGGGGTGAATACATAATTAAATAACACATATTGACACTGTTCATTAACTGGCAAAATTCGTCGACCAAAATGCTGCACTGGTTTTTTTACCTTCATACATTCTCTATTACTAATTACTATTCAATATTTATCTATTACCTTCTTCTTTACTAATTGCTTCTCCTCTTTGAATATTTTTCACTAACCTTATTTTTTTTTAATATTCCCTTGTTTTTATCCCTATTTTCCTATATTTTTATTAATCATATAAAATACACACACAAATATAATTATAATTCTTAGAAGGATGATCATAATTTATTGTAAATAAATAAATATTAATTGTAAATAGGTGTGTGTACATTACTAACGTTTCAATATAATAAATTAATATGTTAAAAATATTACGAACTATATATATACAAAAAAAATCCATTAATACATCAATATATAAATTATTATGTTAAAAATATGTTATCATTAATTATTAGAATATAATAATAAATAATGTATCCTATTGAATATTATATTAAGCTTCAGTATCCTTACAATATGAGTAAACTTTTTAAAATGTTAAAAATTTTCAATTATTACGAACTACTTAATTTAAAAAATAATATTTTCAATGTTAATAATTTCCTTTAAAACATAAATATTTCTTTAAATATTTTTTTTGTCATTATTAACATGTTAAAAATTTTCAATTATTTTTCCATGTTAATATTACGAACTAGTTACTTTATAAAATAATATTTTCAATGTTAATAATTTCTTTTAAAACATAGATATTTTTTTAAATATTTTTTTTTGTCATTATTAAAATGTCAAAAATTTACAAAAACAAAAATAATCAATGTTAATATTTTTTTCCAATGTTAATTATTAATTTAACTTGAAAATATTTACTATTTTTACAAACTGAAGTAGCATAAGGAAAATTTTCATTATCTATTTGTTCTAATACTTGATTATGCTAAAAAAAATTTTTCATGATTTGTATATTTTTTATTACTGCCATGGACTACAAATTCATAAATTCATTCTGTTCCTCTCTCTCCTTCGTTTTAAAATGACACAAGAAGACATCATTATCGCTAGCTTGAACATCACTAGCTAGCTTGCAACATCAGCATCACTAGCTTTCAGCATCCTTAGCTAGCTCTCAACGAGGCCATCACTAGCTGCTACAGCATTAGCTAGTTTTCATCATCATTGCTAGCTTTCAACAACACTGGCTAGCTCGCAACAGCATCATCATTGCTAGCTTTAAACAACACTGGCTAGCTCGCAACAGCATCATCATTGCTAGCTTTCAACATCACTGCCTAGCTCGCAACAGCTTCATCACTAACTTTCTGCATTAAAAGCTATCTTCATTAACTTAGCTAGTTTAAATAACCCAGGCTAGCTGCAGCAACTCGTAGCCACTCGTAGCTGCTACACACATACACTCACCCGCACGCGTAAATTTTTCACACATGAAAAATTTCTTCAGGAGAGGTGATGATGTAACAGCAAGTGAAGCTCAGCAACCACAGAGAGCAAGAGAAGCTCAACCACTCTCTCGGACTGGAGTGGGAGAGTGGGTGAAGCTGTATAAATATAGCGACGGACATTCCATTAAACAGTTGAACACAGTTGAAATCAGTTCAGTACATCCAATCACTACGTGTCATTCTCTTACCACTCAACCTTAAACATTCACCCATTCTAAAGTCCAGTCAGTCTGTGTCTATTTATTAATATATCAGTTAACCAGTGTTAACCAAGTCTTCTTCTCAATTCATCTACCATACCTAAATTCTCTCCTCCTAACACATCCATTATATATTGTGTATATTAGAAGTATACGTTTTCTGGCTCAGGTTTTTCGTGTGCCTTTCGATTTTACAATGCTCCATGAAGAAACCCTTTAGCATATGCAGCCTATTTTTATTCTTAGTAAGGCACATCTCAGCGCTTGCTCTCTCGACTTCCTTCTCATGCCTAATTTCTTCTTGGAAGCCTGTTGTTATTCCTTTATTGTTACTATCATATGTTTATTCCACAAAAGAGTTCTGGTTGCATAAAGAAGGGAACTCCTGCCCCTTTTCTTGCTGCAATTTCTGCCATCTCGTTGCCTTCTATGTCATGGTGTCTTGTATCCACCCAAAAGAGGAAAACCATTTTTTTCTGTCAAGGTCATTGAATTTGCCTAACTATTCTCAAACCTGCATTGTCTCCTACGGGTTGAATTGACGCAATAAGTCCACTCTCTTTGTTATAAATGATGAAAGTCATTGTACAAGTGGAAAAAAACTTTACGTAACAATGATTGTTCAAAAATTGTGCGTGCCAATTCATTGTGCAGATATATAAAAAATCCAATCCAGAGATATATAAAAGGGAACCAATCCAGATTCTATATACTTTTAGTGCTACATCCATAAAGTGTCAAGTTTCCAGGAGGTGATTTTTACTGGGGACGAGTGGTTATTATCTTCCACTTTTTTTTTTTTTTTTTTTGTTACAATGCTGTGTCAATATTGTCTTTGCTCTCACCAATATCGAACCCAGAATTCTCGCACCAAAAAAGTGCGCTAGTTATTTGACCAACGCGTGAGGGCAATGTCCCATATACTAATCGATATTGTATCATTTCAATCATTATAATTCAAACAGTAATCTGTGATTTTAATATCATTTGCAATAATAAGTAACCATACAGATTTTTTCTAAACAAAACAGTTGTTGAAAAATCCAACTAATGAAGACAAAGTGATAGTAGTTTACTCTACCTACAAAATATTATGACCTAATTTGTGTAGTAAGACCAGGATTATGTAAATTTCACATGGCTCGCCTGTGGTTATATACTGCTTGATCACATTTACCATGGGTGAGAAAATTCAGCTAATGTTGTGACGAGAGATATTAAACTATAGCTCTCATTTAGATAACGTGATGACCTTCAAACATTCTGTTAACTACATATATACACATATATATAACTATATAAATATATATATATAACTATATATATAAAACTATATATATATATATAAAACAGCAATATTATAATTAGCCAAACAGACTGGAATTAGTGATTTCAAAATATTATATAAATAGAATTTCAGCAAATTTATTGTCAGTAATGGTTTACAACTTGATATTTATTGTAATGTGAATTTTTGATCATTATAGCCAATAATATACACTTGGAATAAATATAAATCTAGTAGCGGTAATAATACTGTGTGTGTGTGTCCGTCTCACAATCAGAATTTTTTTACCAGAAATATAGGCATTAATGGCACTGGGTAGGAAATCAATGTTTTTAGCGATTGGTTTGTATGTATGTGTGTGTGTGTGTGTGTATGTGTGTGTGTGTGTGTGTGTGATTGTCTCTGAGTGTGTATATTATGTCTTTTGATATAAAAAATAATCGCATGTGAAAGATTCACACAACTTTCTCACTCCGGTCTATACTATTTAATTACAAAATTTTCTTTAAATTCCAACATTTAGAATGGGCTGGTGATAAAAATAAAGTTAGTGGGGGTTATTAATATACACCGGAAGTACATGTTTATCTCTCTCTCTTGCGCGCGCGTGTCTGTATGTTATCAAACTATCACACAAACGAAAAATCGCAAAAAGGTGAAACTTGGTAATGCGTTTAGTTTATATCACTCCATCTGATACCAAGATTTCGGAAAAATCCATCAACCGGAAGTACGACTATACTGAAAGTTTTTTTTTCCAGTTTTTCTCGGTTTCCTCGAAAATGGCTCCATTGATTATCTTTGAACTTTGTTTATATATATATATATATATACTCACATGAATACTTATCACTTTTATTTGAAACATTTTTCTGGCTAATTGATTTTTTGTGTGGGTTTTAGAGAACAGTAACGTTAAGCTACTCCCAAAACTATCACTTGAATACAATGTATGATTCTCTGCCTCTTATATAATATAAATATACTCCTGAAGCATTGTAGAATTCGAGATTCGGAGAAAATCGGGTTACCGGAAGTGTGACGTTGCAGAATAAGGTTTTGAGTTTTTTTTTTAAATTTTATCGAAAAACAATTACCGCATAAGGATCTTTTTTTATCTGGGAATGCAAATTGCCCAGATATATAAGCCTATCACTTTTATTTGTGACATTTTTCTGGAAAAAATTGAATTTAGAGGGGGTTTTGGGCACCTGTCAGTTACCTTTAAACAGTTTCAATTGCCGTTACAACTTTATAGATTTGTGGGCAAACAGATGGCCCCCACAATTTCGTCTCAGATATATATATATATATACTAAACGTTTGTGAACATTGCAGTTTTGAAGAAAATTTGTTATTCAATTATAATCATTGCTGGAAGAGAAAGTTGTGTGAGTGTTTCACATCAGACTTTTTTATTATTATATATATATTTCTTTATATAGTTTGGCGTGGAAAATAGATTATACTTTTTGTTGGGAGTATTATGTTAAAATCCTAAAATATTTTATATACTACATAGTGTTTTAAACTGTAAATAAACTTGCCTTTATACGAGAGTCATAATAAGTTTAATAAGTTTATATATGTTACAAACAGACTTATCTCTTTATAAGTTTAGTGGAGTGACATTAGAATTTATGCACTCTATATATATATATAATGCATAAAACCTGGGATCCGCCCTATTTTGCAATATTTAATTTATAGCGAGTATAAAAACTCACGATATAAAAGTTTCCTCTGATGTCCTGTAACAAAGCTTATCAAGCTCTGAAATGTCTCATACCGTATGTGACCGGTAGATTGAATTTGGGAGTAGAGTCGATGTTTGATTTCAGGATGCTACAACTATCATCAAATTGAATACCGTATTGCTGTTGGAGAAAATCTATGACCATCTGAGATGCCAGTCTTAGTGTGAGCGATATGTGTAGTTTTTGCAAAAATTGAACCTTTGACTGAGGCCCCTCTCCACCAATGTCTCACTTTTAATGTTTTTGGTTCCATAATCTTCGGCATGTCCTATTCTCCTTACAAAACTTTTCTACTTGTAGTGGTGGAGGTTTCATGAGAGGGACAGAAAAATATTGTTGAAGAGAAATGTACATTGATTGGTCACTGAACATATTAAATGAAAACAGAATGCTGCAAGGACTTTATGTATTGATGTTGAGAAGGTGTGCTAGACTGATTACAGTCTTCCTGCTGCGTGATTATAGCTAGCCATATAAATGAATATCCATTTCCCATTTCATAGGTTTTAGGTAGGTCTCCTTTAGGGGGTAAGTTGAATAGATTGTGTTAGGGGGATGTTACGCCCTCATATGACTGTTGAGTGATATAGCTGAGGGCGGTGCCTTCTGATTTGCTGCATTCAAGACATGTCAAGCTAGTTGAAACTCCCTTCAGTAAAGTCTGAGCTCGGAGGTACAGCCCCACATATCTTTAATTTTATCAATGCCGGAACTGAAGTATGTCTTAAGTTCAATACCAGAAATTCGTCTTTGAAGTTGGAAGAAACTTTGCAAGTAAATACTTTCCATTAGCATTGATAATGAAGCGGACAATGAAGCATCTCCTGGGGGAGGGGGATTGTGGATCTACTTGAAGACTCTAATTGCAAAATGTTTTCCTAGAAGCACTGTCAACTAAACATGATTAAACCAGGTGTTTAACCTTCTTATCTCACATTTCCATCTGCCTACAAGATTCACTGTCCTTGAGCGATTAGGCATCGATATTCCTAAGAATGTTTACAAGAGTAAACATTGCCTCGAAAATTGAAAGGTAGGCTTTCTAATTTAGCTAGCTCTTGTTCTTGTTGTGACGAATTTTCATAGCAGTTTTTAGTGAAATTCCGCAAATTCGTATCCTTCGGCTATTGTAATTCAGCAAACGAAAGGGAATCATATCGTTCTTGCAATCATTTATGATTTCTCAGTTTAGTTTAGCTTTCCAAAATAGCATTAAGAAAATAACAATATCTTGGAGCTGTTATACATTTGCTAAGTAAAAACTCAATCTCAATTTGTTATGGTGTAAGTTTCACCACCATACAAACAAATAACCGAATGTAATTAACGAAAATACGAATTTTACGTTTTTTAGTTGTCATTTAGCATTATAACCCGGCTTAGAAGAAAATAAAGTCTAAAAAAAATAATAAAATTGAAAAAAGTCCAACTCCATTCATATATATATATATATATATATATATAATTAAATGAAATTAGATTCTTTTTTTCTGATTGATTTTTGTTTCTGCGTGTTCTGAGTAGTTGTACCCCGTCTAATGTGAAAATCTCAAACAGTTTTCATTTCTCTAATTCTCACAGGTGATTGACCAATATCATGAAGTCGGAATTTTTATTAGTATTGAATTCCCTGGACTTCCATCAGGTAATGGAACTATCATCACACTGATCTTTTAGGTTTCCGCGGCCATTTTCTTGAAAAATACTTTAGTTTTACCGAGTTGAGACCGCGTCAGCGGTTTGCTAAAAACCGACATTTTGCCCATATCGCAATGAGCCTCTTCAGGCTAGTTACACTAGCAGAGTTGCCCCATTAGTTTTCAAGATATAAGACCATGAAGAGGCTCCTTGGAACATGGGCGAGACGTGGTTACCACTGACGCGGTCTCAACCCGGAAACTCCATTGTTTATGATTATATTGAGACATTGGCTCTATCAAGGGAACTATTGATATTATATCACAGCTTCCCAAGGCCAAATACCAAGCCAGAAACAATTTGTACCAAACATGTTATATATACATTATATAATAGTATACCAAGATTAAGGGGAAATCGTTCGCTAGAAAATTGAAACAACTGAAAACCTGAATTCATAAAGTCGCATATGCGGATTGATCGCATTTTTACCGTAAAAACTGAAGACGTCGTCCGGATCTAGGTGGAATGTCAATTTTTTGAGATTTCTGTGATCTCATATTTTTGATATTTTTTTTTATATTCGCACACAAAAGCAAACTACAGAATAAAAGTATTGAGATAGAACTGATATACTTGTGACCTTGACCTACATTAGTAGAACTTGAATGAAAGCCTAGGATTTGCAGCTGAGGCACGTCTCTTATTCAAACAAACATATATTAATTGTACAGAGCGTGCTTATTGTAAGGTTACTGGTGGGACAAGTTAAGGGAGTAATTTATGTAAACTGCATGGTGCGTGAGTAATCGTCATATTTTTCCGTTTATTGAAGTAAAGAGAGATTACTATACAAATACATTGTTATGACACCTCAGAGGGGAGTAACTTTACTTTATCCCCCAGAACCCAATCCGTTGTGAAACACTCACACGACTGTCTCTTACTACACTTTACTTTTCTTTTTTTTATGACATTTTTTAGTAGACGATTTTTTTTCCATAGGCGGAGAGCTGGCCCACTGTACAACTCCCAAAAAACTCTGGAGGACCAAGTTCTCTTAATTCGGGAGAGACACCGCTAGATGGATTGCCTTCACCATGACAATGTGGCCCATTTCCTCAGGCCGCAGTAATGACATACCCGGCACCTATAATTCTTACTAGATATTTTCTAAAAAAATAAATACACTTTTTTTCACTCAGGGGACTCCACTGTCGCAAGGAGTAAGAGAATGCAAAAAGCCAGAATATAGAATTAAACTACGTGAAAATTTGTTCTGAATAGTATGGTGATAATATATATATAAAATATATGCATATGAAACTATAACGTTTTTGTTTTTGTATGTAATAATTTGTAAACTTATAATACTGTAAAATATATTTGTGAACCAGTTAGAGTCGCTAAAGAAGAGAAATTGTAGCATATTGTGATGTATAACTCTGATTGTGCGAGTGTACACGTCTCTTTGGAATGTATATAGTAACTTTACAATATAGGTACTTGTTTGTATAGTCTAGCAGCATATATATACAGGTTTGGTTAGGTTGGCAGAATTGTTCAGTGATGCGGTTAATAAGGAGAACTTTCTCTATTTCATTCTCCCCAGCTAGGTATACTATATTTCTCTCTGTTTTGTTGCACGTGGTAGTAGTAAGCACCAAAGCGTACATACGAGTATATACAGTACTGTCCTGAACACGTGTGTGTGTGTGTACCAGTTGTATATGCAAGTAGAAAAGAATTTTATTATTCCAGACTTTAGGCTTGCAGTAATACTGTTAGGACCTAGCAAGAAATAAAACAAACTATATCAGATACAAACCCTTTCTTCCACTCTAAATATCCTCTTTCTGATTCTATTAAAAAAAAAAAAGTTTATTGAAAGTGCTGTTTCTGTGTGAGTCTGGAAGTCCCTCTCTTCCCTGGAGTAGATGTCCCTTCTAGGTCTACCAGGATAGATTTTTTTCCCCTTTTATTTTCAACTAGATACAGTTTAAGATTCTAAAAAAATCTCTGCTCCCTAAATTGTCAAGAAAGAGGAAAAACCTCCAATTGTTTATAAATATTCTGTACACGTATAAATTCTAAAGATAAACCGTCTTCCTGTATAATACTGCAGAGAATATTTAGTAGCCACTTGTTACTCCGCATTGATCCGTTATTTTTCTGTAATACTAGACTAGAATATATGGGATTTTTTTAAAATTTAATCTTCTTTATCCACTACAGTTTCCTGTCCTTAGGGAGACGGACCGTGATTTATTTGAGAAAACCGTGAAAAACTGAAAAAACATTCCCGTGCCGGAGTTGGCTTCTTTGGCTCTGTTGTCCTTCTGGCAGCCCAATAAAGCTTGGATTTTTTATTGTAAACATCGTCATTAAGTATAAACTTATTTCTTATGTCCTGTAACACGACGTGTGTCCCAGATGTTCTGCAGTCATACCTTCTCCTCTGCACAGCGTGCATCAGTCGACATCACTTATTCGGAATAGAGTTGGCTTTGCAAGTCACCATGTCCTGTAAGTGCCCAGAAGCACAGATTTTGCCCTCGGTGCTTTTGAGGGAATGCTGCCGGATATTTCGATTAGGACTTCCAATTTTTTCCCCCCGCGACGTAGCTTTTATAGTGGCATTGCAGGACTGACTGGGAAGCGCTATACAGAAATTTGGCAGGCACATCTCTCCATCCTAGATTCTTATCTTGCTAAGCAAGTCATTATCCTCATACTCCACAATCGGAATCCATCGAAAAATCAGATCAGCATCTCTTTCCTGGATGAGTTACATATGGTTTACATAAATTTATCTCATTGGCATCAGGGTTCAACGGATTGGCGATAAAAAACAAAAAATCCTGGAAATCTACAAATTTTTTTCATCCCTGTGATTCATGAAAATTATCAGCGATTCTGAATCCTAAAATACACACCGGTCCGAATTTTGTTTTTGCACACCTGCGGAATCATGGTACCAAAACGTTCCGGGAAACCGTTCAGCAAAAACGTCTTTCTTAGAAACCGGGTGGAGTAGTTCCAAATGTATTATGTGCCTTTAAACTTTTTCCTACCTACATGTAGTAACCAACACCACTTTAGGTTGAATTTGAGCCTTTAATGCTGCTTGACAAGTTCTTTCCGTAATACTCTGACAGCTCGATTTTGAAATATATATCCT
The DNA here is from genome assembly GCA_011037195.1 of Triatoma infestans. NCBI lineage: Eukaryota > Metazoa > Arthropoda > Insecta > Hemiptera > Reduviidae > Triatoma > Triatoma infestans. The sequence continues at coordinate 9,849 of JAAEAF010007785.1, forward strand.
GAGGATATAGGCAGTTAGTACGATTTCAGAGCCGTAAATATAACAGTGCTGACATCAGATTTATACGCAAGGGTAAAATATGACTTCATTAATTCTCAAGTTGTTCAACAAAAGACTCATTCTTTTAAATGCCAATATAAATACCTATGCTTGTTCCAGAGCTGCTTTTAGGGTCAATTTAAATCCAAGAAAAATCACTCTAGCTGTTCGGGTGATCATTTCTTAGATTTCATGTGCTTTTGTGGAGAGTGTAAATACTATTTTTTTGGGGGGGTGAGAGTGCTACCGTAATTTCATTATTATTGACTTGATTTTAAAACTCAGCCAATATCTGATTTAAGAAAAATTCTAGTATGGTTTGACGCATAGTTGGTGTAAATACTAAACAGAAAAATGTTTGAGCTTCCTGCGATTTTCCGCCTTTTTCTTTCGCACTTTGGCGCTAAAAACATTTCCGGTAAAAATTCCATTTCGAAAATTTGGCACGATCGCAACCGACCTTTCTCTAACAGCATTTAAAGGAACTAAAAAATAATTGCATCTTAAACAAACTACTTCACCCATTGTTGACTTCTTAAGATTAATAACGCATTTAAAGAGGTTGCAACACTGCATACATTAAATGATTGTGTTTTCTAATCATGCTCATCTTAATAATATTAATAAAATAATTTTAAAAAAATGTAAAAAATTATATTCTACTTTACTACTTCATCTGAAGATGTTCATATTTATTAAAGTCATTTGAGCTAGTATATTCATTAAAAGAATTCATCAAAAATTAATTGAAAATTTTAGACAAATATAAAATTCAACGCATGTTAATTAGTGTGATTATGTGTTGACATCAACTGGAAAGTTGAATGTTTTCCACTTCAAACAAACCTCTTATCTCTTTAATTATAAAATGAAAACTTTTAGAATTTCGTATTAGTATATTTCACATGAATGGCTCATTAATAGATTACAAAAAATTATCTTGATTGCTTTACTTTGCTTTAAAGATTAAAATTAAAGTTCTCTCTGTTTTATCAAATTTATAGATTAGAACCAATTTCATTGATACAAAATTACATAGATAATTTTGCTTCATAGCCAATTAGGTTGCATATCACTGCTTTTAACTAATCAGGTGCATATTATGCCGATAAATATTGCTCTTGCAATGTATTCTGTTAAACGATAATATGCCTGGTGTTTAATTTCGATGTAGTTAGTTGGTTCATATTCTCTTTAATAGTCATGTTGTTTGATTGGTGCAAACTCTGAAATAAGTAAAAGTGAACATAATTTTAATCAAGGAAAAACTGCAGTATATAAAATGAAAGTATTTATGCATTAAAATCAGAACAGAAAATCATCCAGTCAAACCTTTTCCATGATTACATATATTGTAGCTCAGTGAAGTGGGTCCCCAAATAAAAAATCAAAAGAAGCCAGGTCTAGATCAAAAATCCACTTTAGTTCTATTCTCAAACAGCTTTGACATCATCACCTTGCTGTTTCAGCTCCTGGGCTTAGTTTCTAGTTTGTGTCGTGCTCTGTTACGACCCAGACAATTGAGAGATGCACATATCCCTAGGACACGAGATCCCTTTGGTAATCCGTAGGACAGGTTCTGGAACACAGAACGGAGTATTCCCCATTTCTGACCAGTTGGTCGGCTGTTTCATTTTCTCTAATCCCCACAAGTTCTGACATTTTTTCCAGCCGAACTTTGTCTGGGAATTCTCTGAACTCCCTAACCAGGGACGAGATGGTTCGGAAGGCAGCAAGGGCCTTCACTGCTCTAAGAACCTAACTATCGGAAAGTTGCGTACCCACTCAACCAAAATACAACTAAAAATCTTTTGCATTAATATGACTATTGTATTCCTAATAAGTTTATTACATCATTAAAATATTTGGGAACTATTCATTTAAATTCTGAACATTCTTGTACCAATTGGAAGTGAAGACAAATCAACTCAGCACCTTCAACGCAGCTAGTCCGAGAAGGTACAAACATCTTTTAAGTTAGTGTTACGTACCCTCTCATCCAAAATACAACAAAGACCAGCATAAACTTCAGCCTGCTATGTTTATAAAGAGTTTACTTACTCATCATTCTCGCCAAATGAATGGGGTCCATCTTAATTTATTTATTTAAGGACGTCCAGCCCTGGATACTCACCGTACTGAACCATCTCTTTGGCAGCTATATTAAATCTTTTTCACAAAATGAGAGAAACATTCGCCTCACAGATCCTTCTCAGATCTGAGAAGGATTGGTAACTGCCTCGATATCAGAATTTGACTTCCTTATGAATCATTTATAAAAATTTTAGATCGTCTTTCTTTTGGCAGCAATGAATTTCAGAAGTAAATCATAGATATCTCTAACATCGGCCTGATAATCCATTTATGAATCAGGACTGAGAGTGAGAGTGTTTATGCCTGTTGAGACTGCTTCATCAAGAAATACAGAACTGGCTACCTTCCCCCTAAATCTTACAAGTCAGCAACCACACAAACCAAGCGTTCAGACTTTATTAAATATCGTAAATCATACTCATCCAACTAGAACAGGATTAGATAATTTAATATATTTTTTTTTTAGTCCTTTTTTCAGTTTCTAAAGGGAGTACGCTTTGATACCATGCTAATCGCTTGATCAGCCTATCATTCAAACAAATTAGTGAATTGTAATAAACGAGAGATAAATAATTTATCCATTCAAAGTCCACAATATATTTGTTTTCAAATAGAGTTGAATCCATACAATCATTTATTATTTAACAGAATTGAATTAACAATCTATTAAATTTTTATTATTTGAATTTCCTTTCTGAATTTTCTTTTTTTCTTTAATTGAATTTCTGTATTTTATCACATTTCCTCATAATCTATTTGTAATACCTCTTTCGTAAAATTTCTATTGCAAATTATAATAATGACAATAACAGCAAAAAATATAATTCATTTTTTTATGCATTTTCAGTTTTATATTGTTTATTACATGTTTTGTTTTACATTACTTTACAGGTAATAATAATAATGATAGTTTCCAGGTTTATTTAGTTTATGTATAATAACCTGAATAACCTGACAATAGGGACTAAATTACAATAATTTGCATAGGCAGCACGCTTCAAGTAGTGTAGTTAGTTTCATATTTCCTCCAGTTATATATTCCAGTTATAGTATTACATGATTATATTAAGATATTATATTTAGTTTCATAAATGTTAAGTCACAAATAAATATATTTTGTATTTTTTTTTTAATATATTGTGAATATCACGTACATACCATTTTCTCTACTGCTAGTTACATAGTTATAATTTAATTAATTCTCTTCAAATATAAAATACTTACCAGATGTTTAGTTGCCTTCAGTTTACATGAATTAGCGTAACTCTAAACTTTACAAAAACGCCTTTTTGGAGGAAATCATAACCTGCCCGCCTCTCCAAACTGTCCTTAAAGGATTTTTTTTTTTTTGGAAAACGTTTCAAACCAAAGTGATAGGTCTCTATATCATCTATAGTTAGTGTACCAAGATTAATGAAACCCGTTGGATCTATTACCGAGAAAATCGCAGAAAACTAAAAAAAAACTGTTAGGTAAAGTCGCGCTTTCGGTCAACCGATTTTCTTCAAACTCGGAATTTCGGCTACTCATTAATAGTATATATATTAGTGACTTGTAATAAATGAGAGATAAATAATTATCCATTCAATGTCAACAATATATTTGTATTCAGATAGAGTTGAATCCTCTTATATATATATATTATATATGTATAATGTATGTTAGCATCGTGTAATAAAATAATGTATTACTTTAGAGGAAAGCAGTCGTGTCAAGTTTCCAGTAATGGACAGCTTCATAGCATTCATTCCTATAAGATGAGCTCAGTGGGTTGTCGGCAGTCTAAAATGCTCACAGGGGTGCGGATAGGGCTAACGGGGAACCCTGTTCAATGTGTTTTTCAAGGAGTTCTCTCAGGCATTTGATCGGAACACTTGCTGGGCATTGTGGTTTGAGAGGCCTTTTTTTTACATGATATGGCTTATGCCAGGCCCCTTTAATAACAATAATATATCCTGAAAAAAGAATTACATAGGCTACGGGCTATTTTAATGGCTACGTAGCCTTAAATTTACCAAGCTCTTTCAAAACAGACTTACAACACTACTTCCGCCGATATGCAATCTCCAATCGAAACCTCCATTATTATCTTAATATTTACTTTTGTCAACTAGTTGATCATTTGCGATTGTATATTATTTGTTTATTATTATAACAACTATTAAACAAAAATAATTAAGAAAAAGTTCTAACTTTGCCACATTTAAAAATTCTTTTATTCTATAACTGGAGAAAGAATTAACAAACCTTAAAAATACAACTTTTAGAGCTTTCCTTTGTTTGCTTTGTTTCCACTTAAAATGACGACAAGTGCACTCAAATACTTAGAAGTTGTTTAGCGCTAAAAGTTGTTTTTGTTGTCTGTAAAAATAAATTCTACCATTTAAGAACTCTCTTTTAATACGTTATTTATTTGTTTCAAGTACCGGTGAAACCAAAAATAATAGAAACACTGTTGACTTGTTAAATGTCAATGGCATTAATTTATTATCTTTTTTTTTTTTTTTTTACGTAAAACCGATAAAACGTGATTCATTAAAAACGAGGCAGTCATTAGTGTTACATCTGTTTGTAGTGAAAACTGTAGAGTTCATTGAAAAATAATGAATTCAGCAATTCAACAATTTTATCACCTATAGCCTTGGAACACTAATAATAACAAAGATTCATTTATTTTCTATCCAAAAGTGTTATAAATCTGTCCAGAAATATTGAGCCTAGATGAGAGAGTGATAGCAAGAAAGGAGTTTGGATATTGTAAAGAGCATCGTAATGGCAATATGGTCGATGTGGTTGGTGAATGGTGCAGTGTGAACACACTAACTGTCGACTTGCACTTAAACATAACTTATACAATTACGATTTTACATAGAAAGAAGTATTAGACACACTGGTCGTCTAGTTGGTCCCTAACCCCCACTAAGGGGAGATTCCAGCTTTGATGGAGGGCGATGGGAGTTTTCTGTATTTCCCCATATATGGAATATATTGCTAACAACTTCGCCAGATTGGTCTTGAATATATATTTTTACTATTCCTTATCTCTTACCTATGAATCTAGCTAATAATTCATAAGAACGCTTCTCTAAGTTACTCAGTCATATTAAGTGTACCAAGTGTACTCAGTTCGCTAAATTCAGTTACTGCGCCATCGGTGGGCAGCAAGGAAATTTCAACATAAGGGGTACAAAAATTGGCAATAGCGCTACTAAGAGTTCACAGCCACTGGATAGAGGACGCAGTGGCCGAGCGAAAAGTGAATTATTTTTGGTAGCTTGATGATGTAGAAATGGCTGTTGTTGGTCCTTTGTTAGTTGTGCAGAATTCCATAACATCTACTTTTTCTCAAATTATCTTCTTGCACAACTCAAATGACGTTTGACAGACATCCAACCATTGACCATTGTCTCAGGATTGACATGTCACTATTCTTTTGTAGAAGCTCAAATCAGAGAATTATTTTAAAAAGGAAATTGGCAAGTATCTATTCTCTCAACAGGGCCTGTTGAGATGTAATTTCCTTGGCTATCCTACATCTCCTTTTTACCTTTCCAATAGTATGGAGATATCGGCTAACGGTGTCTGTAGATACTGCCAGTTCTGCAGCAAGTGCAGGAGTATTTGTGGTTGGATTTGACTCGACAGCTTCTCGTAAAGCCTCTTCAATGTCAAATGATGGCCGCCCTGAACCTGCCTTTCTTTCCAAGGTCGTAGCATCATAATTATATTTTTGATACCAACACCGGGCAATATAATGATCAAGAACATTTTTCCCTTCGATTTTATTTAGAACACGCGTAACTCAACAGCTGTACACTGTATTTATTTATTTTTTTACAGTAGTGACGTAAAATTACTAGGATATCGTAAGATACAGTCAGTTTTTTCTAAAAAAGCTCACAATTAACTGACTATTTGAAGGGGGCATAATATGTATATAAACCCTAACTTATATATATATATATATATATATATATACTCTAAACATCAATATAATATCGTGTGTGTAAACGGTCATGTGGATGGGTTTTAGTCTATGATACTTCATGGAGCTCTTTAGTTAGAAAAACGGCCCTTTTTTTTAATACACTCTATCATAATAATAGTACAAACAAACAAGAAAAAAAGGCATTAAAATAATTGTACAAACAAGAAATATATCCAGACAGTTTACATTACTGAATGACTAAATAAGATAAAGAAAGCAAGGATTTCATTGGATTTAGTTCTAAGTTTGAAAATGCAAAGTAGATAGACGGGATCTTGATCAATCTGTGAAAAGGAGACGTAAAAGGATTTAAAAGGGATAGAGAAGGGGATTAGCTATCAGCAATATGTCAGCGTCACTTCCAGAAAGCAAAGTTCCCCAGCACTTACCGTCAATCATTCTACAAGTATGGATTATAATAATAATAATAATCTTTAGCCTATGTAAATAATATAATAATATATAAAAATATAACACGTCAGGTAAATTACTATAATAAAAACACTATTAACTTTGGACCAATCGGAATTAAAAATTTGATTACTTACTCGCTGTAATTAAATAAATTAATCACTCTAAACATGGTACATCTTGATTTACATTAAACTACAAATACTAAAAACTTCAACGCATATGAAACATTTCTCCGGGAAAATTCATTTAAAGTTAATTTTGAGGTGGGTTCGGGTTAGGTAAATTCCCTAAAGTGCTATTTCAGTTTATTACACAATTCTACCATCTAAACAAAATTAATTATAATTAAATAGATTGCCAAAATTCCGAGGTTCAAGAAAATTTCTAAACCGGAAGGACGTTTTTACTGAATAGTTTTCGCAGTTTTCAGGATTTTCTCCATAAATATCCGACGAATTTCATTAAATATGGTATAGTAGCTATAAAGATTATCAATTATAATTTTGTAAATAGCTGTAAGAGATAGTTGTGTCAGTGTTTCACGCCAATTTTCGATATCGAGTTTTCACCGTATATACAAGTCATATATATATATATATATATGTGTGTGTGTGTGTGTGTGTGTGGTCACGGAAAATCATAGAAACTTCGAACTTGATATTTAGTCTAAGTGCTAGCATAGTCCCTGATAATAAAATCGGTCAATCGGAAGTAACACTTTACAAAATGTATTTTACTCCAAATTGACTCAAACGATTTTCTTTAAACATTGAATGTTAACTACACACATCAAGAGCTGAAACTTTCATTTGAAACATTTTTCTTGGAAAAATTTATTTAAAAGCGAATTTGGTGGAGGGGTGGGGTTACGTTTTCCTCTAATGTACTATTTTAGTTTATTATACAAATCTCTCAACTAAATAATATTAATCAGAATTATATATGTTGCCGAAATTCCCAGTTTGAAAAAAAAATCGGTTGACTGCAAGTGGTTCAGTTTTGTTTTTTTTCTCGCTAAAAACACCGACGGTTTTAAACACTAAACGAATTAATGAAGAAAATAAGTGTAAGTGTAACTAATAAGAATAAATGTGAAGAAAATTGCAATTGCAGTAAAATAAATGTGTGTGAATGTTTCGATCTAAAAATAACTCGGCTTGTAGCCACATTGAAATTGAAATGTCTATCTTATTATTTGATAATCAATGAATGCAGTACAAAATCTCTCTGGAACTGAAATATTAATTAAAAATAAACAAATTTCCGTTTGTTAAAATTTGACATGATACTTTAATTAATTAATTTTGATTTGCTATTTTATATTATAATTCTACATAATGCTAAAACAATATTTCAATATAAGTAAATTGCTTTTAACTTTATCTATATTAATGATGTGTATAAATTATTCATCGATTTTACTTAGTTCTATAAATTGGCTATTTCACCCATTTTACGTATAGTTATATAAATTACATACAATGTTCATAAATATATTTCATTATCCAAAACAGTGTTTTTGCAAAGTTTGTTCTACATGACCTATAAAAGAACAATAATATGAAGCGTTAGTTTAATTCAAAAATTTTGAATGGTGCTTTAATTTATTATTCAGTTATTATTCATTGCTAAATTTATGTACTTTATTCTATACATTATTTGAATGACAAGAAATCATTCAGATACAATTTTGTTTTAAATAATGAATTTTTTATTCCTTATTTGTTTTACGAGTATTATAAGAATAATTTTGTAACATTTTCATTTTAAATTTGATTTCCCCCAGCTTGGGTGTTTTTAGCAGTTAGTGAAAAATAAAAAGCAATGAATTAAGTACGGTATTTTGGAGTTTTATATAATAGAAAGTTGTGTGAGTGTTGCACATCAGATTTTGTTGTTATTAAAAATGAATATTTTATGTAATAACTAGCCTTAAGCCTAATAATCCAAGTGCAATTATGTGATTTTTTTTGTTTTAGTTACTTTATAATATGGCGATTCAGCGAGATTTCCATTTTAAACTCGTTAAATTTCTATTATTTGTAAATTTACAAATTAATTTCTTTAATTAAAATTAAAAGTAACTTTAATTTGAAACTTTAATCATTCTAATAGTAGGAAAAGTTTTTATTAAATTCTATTCAAGTGTTATTTTAAATAAAATTGGAACAAATTTACCGTCAGTGACAGACAAACAACGATTTTTCTTGATTTATTTTAAAGAACATATTTAAATTTTTATAAAAGAAAAATGAATTTTATTTGAAGAGAAAATGAAGTCAACACCACAAAGAAATGGAAAATGAAATTAAGTTGTGGGAATTGTTTTAAATTCTTGTCTTGATTGTATCCTACGGTTTCCATTTCACTCGTTCCTCACTTTTGGTGACAGTGAGACATTGGTACTGAGAAAGGAATGCAAGATAAATAAAATAAAAAAGGGCAGGAAATACTTTTGTAACATTTGTGGTATATTTATGGTATTTCTTGGTTTATTTATGGAAATAAAAAATAAATATGTAAAACATTAGTTTCATTTTTCATTTCATTCCATTAGTTACATTCACAGGACCTTAATGCAATTATTACAGTTCCAATTAACACATTATGCTGCAACCCTGGAATTTTTTAGTTACTCTTAGCATAATGTGATGGGTTAATTGCCAGCACAAAATATATACCCATTTGAATTTGATTACTATTTATTTAATGTCAACAATCTTCCAGACAACCTATAAAATGGGGAATCAAACGGTATCGCAAACTAGGCAAACGGAATTACGCTCCCTAGAACTTTAAAAATAATTTTTTTTTGGAAAAATGTTCTAAATAGCAGTGATAAGTTTATATTGTAATTATGTGCAATTAGTTTAGCAAGTTTGAAAGAAAATCATAATGGAATCATCCCCTCCCCCACTTCAATAACCTATTCTTTATAGTCCCACTTACGATTCACCGATTTTCTTCAAACTTCGATTCTTACAAAGGCTTTTATTGTACCTTAATATTATTCACAGATTTAGATTACTACATAGATTCAGGAATCAAGATAAATTGCGGCAAAACTTGAATATATAAGGATTTGTTTTGTTGAAGAAGCGGCAAGTTGCAGAGGAGAAGTATAAAGCAAAAGTGAATAAGCCCGCAAGGCAGTGAAGATGCTTTCACCTAGTACTTGGAGTAAGACTTTGTTCAGAGAGAATAGAAAAAAAGGATTTCTTTAGGATTTTCTATTCCATCATAGAGGATGTACTCTCTTGTGAGGCTGAAACGTGGGTGGCTGTCCACAAAGAGATGCGAAATTGGATTAATGGAGGAGATGCTTACAAAAGACCCAAGGAGGAATATGGATATAAGGTAGGTGCTCTGTATTTAAACTTAAAACAGCGTACAATAATTCTACTTGGGGAGGGTATTGTGCTACCTGGATAATAATTTACTAATTTATTAAGCTGTGTCCTAAGAGTAGAGAGGGGTAACCTATACATTCTTTCTTCTCTGTGTTAGTCGCTAAGCAATACTCGGAGGAGTTAGTCGCAATATAACACTCGGACGAGTAGGTCGCCATTTTAAGCTCGAAGGAGTAAGTCGTTATGCAACACTTCCTTGAATAGGTCACAGGTAATACCTATATAATTCAAGCCACTTCGGTTGTCCTTAATTGTGAAAACTCAAGTTTGTTAATTCTGGTTTTCCTGGGTAGTGGTAATCAACTGGTCCTTTGTCAAATTAGGCGCTCCGGTTTTCTCCCAGCCTCGGCCTGCAGAGGTTATTGTGAAATCACATAGTTGCTACTTCCGGTTTCCTGCCATGCAGCTTCTGGGAGCCCATTTAATTATTATCTACAATCATCAGCCAAGCAGCAGTGTGGATCACTATGGATCAAGACTCAAGAGTTACAGGCACATAAGATTTATTTCCTTATTCCTATTTCTCCTCTCCCCTTGTCAACGATATGTTCTAAAGGACTATGGGTCTCCCAGTAATGGTAATCAGGAATCTGAGTTTTAAGGTAAGCGCCATTCCTTTGGCTGTTAAAAGTAATAAATAGTATTTGCTCCCCATTTCTGAATTTAATTTATAAATTCATTTGTCCATATAATATTAATATTTTATTTCCCATTTGCTCAGTCAATTATATCACATTATATAGATACAGTCCACTCAATATTTTACTCTTCAATTTATATTTTTGCTGTTGTCTATAATCAGAGCCCACCCGAGGTATCTCACCTCAGTTTATATTATTATCTTTCTTGTATTTACTATACAGAGCCTACCAGAGAGATTGAGATAAAGTGTGTAACAAGACCACAATTTTTATTTTTTATTTCCTGTTATTTATTAACCAGTAGGAGATGAACGTTAAGGAAACAATGGAAGAAAGGAGTGAAAAAAAGGAAGTTAGCATGGTACAGTATACTTCTGAAGAATGCTGAAAGGAATGCTGTGGTCAGAAAAGAGGAGAAAATGGACCGCCCGCGAGAACCAGGAGAAGGGCAGACCAGCAAAGAGATGGGGACGAGCAGTAGATGGTTGGAAGGGTGGTTTAGAGATGGAGATAGATTGGATACAGAAGTCTAGCGAAAGAGAGACTTGACGGCGACCCAACACGCGGAAAGCCGGTCAAAATAAATAAATAGTAATATTATTTAGATGGCAGAACTGCACATTGTACTTTAGAGGAAAACTTGAGCAGTGTAGCTCCCTTCAGAACGTTCAAAAAATACAATTTTCCCGATTATTATTTCAAATGAAATTGTTAGACCTCCTACAAGTGTATATTAGTTAGTAGGCCAAGCTTAAGGAAAATCTTTGCAACAATTGTTGAGAAAATGTCGAAAGAAACTGAAAACAATAAAAATAACCAGTAAAGTCACAGTTACGCTCAACTGATCTGGACCAAAACCTTCGTTGAGACCAAAGCACTTATGAGGCCAAAATGGAATAGCAGATTTGAGTTTCCTATGGGTACCAGCTTTTAAGAATTTTTTTTTTTAACAAAAACAGAACTTTGAAGATAAATACATGTATCAACGCCATGAAGTAATACCACTGGGTATTTTCTTCACATGTAATTCATGTCATGTAAACATTCACCACTTTTGCTTATTATATCTATTGTACAGTTGCAAATAAATTACTGTAGGAGAAAAAGAAATACATGTAATTTCGAAAGACTGACATGATGCAGAAAATCCTGTTATGGAGTATAAGAGAGCAAAAAGTAAGAAATAATAAAATTTGTAAAACAAAAATTCAACTTAAATAATAGTCCTCTACGTAAAATACTATTAGGAAAGAAGTGGAAAAGCTTAATGAAAAGGAAGATGTATAAAAAGAAGGAATTGAGAATAGATGGAAGGAAATTGTAATAATAACTTACTTAAGTAGCATTAAAGTATAAGTAAAGTACTTCTCGACTATAAAGTTCAGTGTAGCTACTAATGAGTAAAGTAAAATAGGAGCTATATAATAATTCGAGGGTTAATTTGAGTCCCTCTTTTGGCCGTTCAATGCCGAAAGGCTAAAAATTGAATGGCCTTTATAATAATACCAATAAAGAGGAATTTCATCCCTTAAGAGAAAAGGAAAAAGAAGCCTTTGCTTGGAACAATTCACTAAAATTTTATTCTCGAAAACTGTCCTAAAAGATCATTTATATATTTTCTCCATTTTTTTAAATTTTTTAAACCTCACTTTCTGGAATATCATTTTCTACTGTAAAGTTGTTTCTCATTTCCGGCGGGCTAATTGTGAAATGGTACTTTAGATACTTTCCGTCTGATTATATAAATGGAACTTCTAAATGAGATTATTAGTTGAACTTGTTTTTATAAATCATTTCTTCTTTTCTAAAAGTTCACCGTAGTTATAATATCCTGCAATTAAATAGGAAGATCAATTTGATCAGAAAGTATTACCTACAATCTCATTATAATTAATAATATTAAACTAAAGTTTTCTCAGACCATGAAATATTTATTATTCGCTGAATTCTATTTTTATTTTCTCTTACTACTTAGGAAGAAGAAGCATTGCGATTTTAAAGAAAATTTCTTGATTAAATTGTATTACTTACTAAGAGAAAGTCGTGTGTTTCATACCAGATTTTTCTCTGTAAATGATCTAAGTTATCCTGCAATTCTCACATTTAAGAGGAGCGAATTTTGTTAAAAGTTTTTTTAAATTTTCTTACTTTCTCTTAGAACTGTAAGTATGTAACCTAACATCTCTTTCTCTCAATTTCTTCTCTCTCATCTGGTAGGCACTATAGGTAATAGGTAATACGTATTCGAACTAACCGGTTTAATGATTAAGGTAAATACATGGTAATAGGTAATATGCACTCAAACTAACCTGTTTAATAATTAAGGTAAATACATGGTAATAGAAATAAGTTATTCTCTTTTAATGAATTATCGTGACGTATATCAACTCTTGAACCCTTGTTTTTTGTTCAACTAGTGAGTTTTTTGCAAAAACAGTCATTAACCTTAGTATTGAACCCAATCACATACATATAATGTAGAATTATTTAAAAAAAAAGTATTAGGCTGAGATTGCACTCCTTAGAATTATATATAAGCCGAACCTTTTACCAATCAAACATGAGCTTTTGTTATCAAGTTCAGCAGTACGTAGCAGCCGCACACGATACACCATGTATCATAGCAAAATTATTATAAATTAGTTATTCTTAGATTTTGTTTATTTATTTTTTTCGTTTTTTGAGGAGTCTTTGTGAGTGCTTAAACAAAAATATTCTCAAAAAGGGAGAATATATAAAATCAGAAGAATTGGATGTAAATACAAAATATAAAATAAAACAATTCGATATCGTCGAAACAAAATTTGGGAGGACATTGAGAGCAACTATAGATTACAAAAATAAACCAAGTTATATTTATTTACCAAAACGCACTCTAGATAATTTGTAGGAAGAAGAATTATATAATTATAAGGAAGGGCTGTATCTAATTTACTTGGGTAAACAACATGGATATCAATGTTTCAAATTTGTCGAAGTAGACAAATATAAACGAAAGAAAAGTGGGTCATCATCCGATTCAGAGATAGATTCTGATATGTAAGTAGAAGTTAATTTTTTTTTGTAATGGTGTAAATCTTCTTCGATATTATCTAATAATGTTTGTCTATATTCAGATTGGTGAGGAAGAGGCATTTGCAAGGAAAAGAAAACACAAAGAAGAGGAGAAACGGGTGGTAGTAATGCTCACCATGAAACCTTTGAGTTATAAATTATATAATTATGTAAAAAAAACAACATGAATTTTGTCTAGGTTTCCTATTTTTTTTTTTGAATATATATGTAAAGGGAGACAAAATAAAACTTTTTTTTTTAATTTTTTTTATTTTTCCTTATAAAAATATAATATAATAAATAATTCAACAAAAAAACTTACATAACTTATAGCTACTTTTCACTATATGATGTATGATTAAGTTTTTTTATATAATTTAATTGATTGAGTACATCCTCATATAAACTTGTTAGTTTAAAGTATTCATTGCGTAGCAAAGTAATCTTTGGAGCTGGATAATTCAGGATTGTTTCTAGCCATGATGGTTTATCTCGGAATACAATAACTTTGTGAACAACTTTTTCACAAGTGATGGTTGAATGTTGTAGATTAATTTCGCCGGATGTTGCTGGTTCTTGTTTTTTCTTTTTGAAGTATGTATTGCATAATTCAGCGTTACAATTAAACGTTAATAAGTCTTATTCACTCAAGTAGATGACGTCATTTTTACGCGCTTTTAATGCTACGAGCGGTATCCTACCTTCCTGTGAGAGCCCAGTTATAAATTGTTTAGTTCTGTTGCTGTTTAGCGAGAATGTTGTAGTTAATTGCATACCTAGATCACTTGGCATGATGATGATGTTAGTTCACTATCACAATTTACACTGAAATGTGTAAAAACTTTGTTCCCCTCTCTAATCCATTTCCAACTTATCCCCTCCTTTCCCTGGAAAAATGCATTCACTCTCAAACATTAAAGCATCTATAACACAACATTTACACGTATCAGGTCCACAACATTGTTTTGGGTTAGACCATACACATTGTATATAATGCCCATTAGGCGCTCGTTCTGTATATTCTTTTGCATATTCTTCTAATTGCGTCATCTTTTCCGCTATGTCTAAAGTTAATTTAATATCATTAAATATACACTTAGCAGCATTTAATTTAGTAATAAATTGGTTATATCCGACGCTAGTAAGAATTTTCTCCCAACAATCTGCCATCGTTCACGCTCAGAACTATACTGAGCCCCCCCCCAAAAAAAAAAACAATTTTCCTACATCTATTACAAAATATAACCAGCAGTAAACAAATGTAGAACAAGACGGTTCTGAAAAAACATCGCTTGCTATACCTCCTATCATAGGTAAGCTAGCAAAAAAAATCTCCTTATTGGCAACATTAAGGGGAAAAAAAAAAATTTTTAATTTAAGTTTAGGCTAATATGAGTCTCCGTGTTGAAAATTTTTTTTTGAGAAGTATCTGTTGGTTGGCTGATCGGCCGAAGAGTATCATAAGAAAACACCAAAAATTTTTGTCTTTCAAGTGTTTTTTATTTGTAACCCGACGTTTCGACAAACATTGTTTGTCTTCTTCAGGGGCTATCTACAAAGGAAACAAAATATACATAAAACACTAGCTATCATTAACAACAAACACAAAAATTATGGCAACAGGACAATAAAAAAATTTAATGGAAAACAAATAGTGTAATGAAAAACCTATTTATTTGTCTAAAACCAAAAAAATAATATTGGTCAGGGCAACCAGATACGTGTCAGAAAAAATTATAGCACATGTTTACAGACCTTAAACTTGAAAATTTTGGTATGTTCGATCATTCCATGTTTACTTACTACTGTGGTATGTGTGTACTACCAGTGTAAGGTTGAAGAACGACGTCAAGGAATGTAGTGGTGGGGGGGAAAGTAGGGGATTCGTGAAGCTGTTGAATGGAATTACTAGTGTGTGGTTTATTATATTTGTCCTACTTCTTCCCTTCACTCCAAAAATTCCTAACGGTACTTTCCCCCCACCACTACATTCCTCTGCGTACTTTCTCAACCTTTCACTGGTAGTACACACATACCACAGTAGTAATTAAACATGTAATGATAGAACATACAAATTTTTCAATCTAAGGTCTGTAACATTTCTATAATTTTTTCTACACTATCTGTTTTCCATTACAATATTAGTTTTGGTTTTCTTACAATAAATAGGTTTTTCATTACACTATTTGTTTTCCATTAAATTTTTTTTTATTGTTCTGTTGCCATAATTTTTGTGTTTGTTGTTAATGATAGCTAGTGTTTTATGTATATTTTGTTTCCTTTGTAGATAGCCCCTGAAGAAGACAAACAATGTTTGTCGAAACGTTGGGTTTTCAAATAAAAAACTTGAAAGAAAAAAATTTTTGGTGTTTTCTCATGATACCCTTCGGCCGATGAGCCAACCAACAGATACTTCTCATCAATTCTAACGGCCAACAATTGCTAGAATTTGGTAAATTTTTTTTATAAATAAAATATAATTATTTTTCAACAAATAAACTTCTTATCAGCTTAAATGAGATTAGTTAGGATATTGCGTCAGATTATATTTCATTATCAACTGTAATGAGATTATTTAAACAAAACTATTACAAAGCTAAACAACTAACTTGGAACGCGCATGCGCAACGCACGTACGCACGGCGCACTTTACGATAAATTTATAGGCGTGATCTTTTTCTACATATGAACAAGTAGCAGCGGTGGTCTACTGGTTTAGTTAACCGACTGTGAGTGTTGGGTTTCTGGTTCGAATAAGGTGATGTAGAAAAATTTTTACTCTTGAAATTTACTTGGGTCTTGGCTGGGAGAGGGGGTTTCTTAATTAGAGCGGGAGTGGGGATCTTCAGTTGCTCTGTTCCAGAATCCCCTTTTTCCTGTACTACTGAGTTAGTATGCAATCCTTCCAAATTTCGAAATTTTCACTGACAATATAAGTTTCGAACCATAAAAACCGCAGGAAACTTGATAATTCTTTTTTAAGAACCACATGGCATCATCCCACGTGAAGGTTTCGATCTTCCGCTTCCGGATCGGGCGACTTTATTAAGTAGTTTTTTCTTTGCAATTTTCTCAAAACTAACTCGTAACAATATTCCGTAAATTCGTACATTAGTACACATAAATGTCTCGCAATTTTTTTTTAAACATTTTTCTAGAAGGAGGATTTGCGACATTTAAGCTTCCTCTTAACGGTAATGTTAATGGGGAGATTGCTAGAATTCCAGTTTGTAACTTTGAAGCGCTTATACTGAGTTATTAAAAGCATTAACAAAAATTATAAAAATTATGTGGGAACAACTAATGAGCACACTCCGGACTTGTTCACCAAAATAGGATTCATGCAACTATTATTATCCTAGACTAGATTAGATTCTATGGAGGGTTGGGTAGCAAACGTAAGTTACCGTGACCCTATTGTGGCAGCCAGTAATTAGAGTACTCTCTCCCAGAGCTGTTTGTTTAATTAGACTTAGAAGTGTCTGGAGAGAGAGAGAGACAGACTCCTGGTTTAGCTTGGGGGCGACAATTTCTTCTCCTCCAAAGAGTTGGAATCTCAACCTCACAATCCCTTCACACTGACACAATACATGCAATGCTAAGAGATATACTTAGATTACTTGGCGACGTTGCCGAAGAGAATCTGTAAACTTCCCATTTTGATGTGTGAGTGCTGGAGGTCGAAAAGAAAAATTGACTGCCTGTAAATAACAAAACCAAATGCAGACAGCTGAATTTGATAATCTCGGGTTACATCATATCGGAGGTATTCTCCTTTAATTACGCCGATGAGGGGAAGAATTCCCTCAGATTGCGATCGATGAACTTAATGGAAAAATATTTTTGAGGAAAGGTTATTTGTTGTATTTAGGGACTTAAACCCTAAATCGGTCGTCCAAAGTTGACAATATTTAAATATATAATTCAACAAATGATACTTACTAGAGAATAAAACTAAATACATTCTTATGATAAAAAGAAGAAAATATTATTATTATTATTAATATTAATAATTATTATTGGTTGGCAGAGCGGCTGCTCTGCTGACAAAGTTACAAACTAGATTAGTCTGAGATAAAGACATAATATTTAGAAGTCTTTCCAAATATTCTGCTTTGTTGGATAAATCCAGATTTAAATAGTTTACAAAGTAATCCCTAATAGGCGTTAATGGTGAACACTCAAATAAAAAATGGAAAAGAGAGTCAGGCTTTGAAAAATTACATAGTGTGCAAGTAATTGATGAATCAAATATGTATCTGGTACCATTTATATAGATAGTTACTTTTTTTAGATAAGCAAGACGTAACTGTACAATGGTTATTGCCTTATATAAGTTATAGTTTGAAACTAAATACAGTTCACTCAGACCTAATGTGCTTACCTTTCTATAATTAATGTTATAATTTGAATTCATTACAGAATCAATATCACTAGACAGAAAGTTATTTTGCAGACTTTGAAAAATTTGTGAATAATTATCTGTGAATCCAAAGTAAGAAAAACATCTAACGTACCAATAGACACTAACTCTTTTTTATTTGTGAGACCCAATTATAGTCAATATTGTAAGAGGACGAATATAATTTTAAGAGAACGTAGAAGCAAATTCGGGGCAATCTGGAAGTAAGTATTTCAAGCAGCTTGATTAGGAGTGATAGCTTTGATTTAATTATTGTTAATTTAACCGATGATATTACACATTCCGTTCGTAGATAACCATTAGGGGTGCATTTGACAAACCTGCTTTAAAAACTGCAATTGTACGCATTCTAAATTATGAGAATGTCTATATGCCCAAATTTCACTTACGTACAAGAAACATTTTTCAATAAGTGCGTTTAGTAACATTTTAACTGGTTTAATTGAGCATGCCTTGGAATTTATCAAAATTTGATTAACCTGACTTGTGGCTAGTTTATCTTTTTTGTTTAAGAACTAGCTTAATAAACAAATCTAAAAGTTGACTTTGTAGATAATACGACGGAAAATCGAACCTCGAAAAGCGTACATCACGAGGATATCCGGAACACGACTTCAGAGAAAGGAACAATGGAAAAATTGACAATTGGGAGCAATGGAAAGTTAATAATTGAAGAGAAAATAGGTTAACTTGAAATGTGACTTTGAAGAATGCGGTTTTTCAGTTTTTTCGAGATTTCCTCGAAAACGTCTCAAATATTTTATTTTCATTTAGGTCGTATATATGGATTCCATGTTAGCAGAGCTGAGAGATGTTCTTTGTTTTTATATTGTAGAACAAGAAAATTTATTCCACAAGGGATAAAGGTTACTTACTTCAGGGCATCCCTTCAATGACATGACATACTGAGCAATTAGGAGATTGTTGCAGATCATTATCTCTTTATTTTTTCATCGATATCTGGTTAGACAATATAAACTGATGGTTCTGTCATGTAGTATTCTTCTAGACCGATTCTTAAATCTAATTGGTAACTATTTAAGCTTGCAATAATAAAGCCAGATTAACCATTAAATACTGCAAAAGAAACCATTAAAAAAAAAAAAAGCGTAGAAAATCAACAGGAAACCAAGCGAGTAGTGCTCGTTAGAGAATTCCTCTTGGGAATGAAAACATATGACCTGGGCGATTCGGGATGATAGAACCTAGCTCGGCTAGAATTCCGAGTTTTGAAGAAAATAGGAAAACCGGAAGTATGACTTTATACAAAAGATGCCTGTGGTTTTTTTTCGAATATTTCCTTTAAACTTGAAATGCTAACTGCATGGATTTAAACAATTATTTGAAACATTTTTCGCGCTTTGCGAGGCTTAGGCTCAGTTAGGTTTAAATTTAACTAGCCGCTACGAGCTTGGTTATTGACAGATGGCGCCCACAATGTCCACTGAGGTAGATTTGTATAACACCTGCTCCGCTTTCTTTGTGACCGCCGCAACAAAACACATGTGTAAGCATTGTAATTTTGAAGAAAATGTATTAATTAATTTGTATTACTTGCAATAAGTAGAAGTTGTGTGAGTATTTCACAGCAGATGTTTCTTTATTTGTTTCATTTATTTCTTTCGTGTAGCGAGCTGAACATTTAATCCTCACAAAAAGATATATAAAGTTTTCTTTATATTTCATCAAATTTAAATCAATATTTTGATATGAAGTTAATAGCATTAGAAAAACAAAAAAGTTGAACGAAAAGTGTTTTTCCATAAGATGAAATGTTTTATCTTTATATTTAACAAAGGAAAATGTTTTGCCATGCAAGCAGAATATATTTATTCATATTTTGTTTGAAAAAGTAAACAAAACAGTTACCATGTAAATATAGTGTGTAAAACAAAAAAGTTTCTAACAAAAGATTATTTATTGCTCTATAGCAACAAAAAAATAAAACTTTGGTGGGGGCGCCCCACGGTTAAATTAAATTAAACAAAGAGGTGGTTGTTTTTTTATTTTAATTATTTTGATTCTTGTTTTTTATTGTAACTTTTTCAAAGAGAAAGTGAAAAAAAAGTTTCACTTTTAATACAAATATTTTATATGATAATTTCTATAAATTGAATTTTTAAAAACCTTTCCTGCAAAAATTTTCTAACAAAAGTGTTTGTGCGAGGTAAGATGTATTGGGTTGATCGATTGATGTTTCAACCGCGATATGTTACATAATGATCAGATGATCGATTAATATAAAGTTGGCTGGTGAGATTGTAACCTGTATATTGTTTATTAAATAAATGTGACAGATTAAGAACTGTATCACTTCAGTATAATACAGATAGTACCGAAGTTTACAGTAAATCCTTGGAGCCATTTTCGAGATAATTGCGAAAATTCATTCGTCCGATTGATGAATATTGATTAATACCTACATGTCACTTTCGGTCGAAGTATCTAAATTGAAATACCAAGTTTTTGAGATATTTTGTTCACACACAAACGCACATACCATCGCTAAATTTTTTTCATACGCCGCATCCCTCAAAACATGAATTTCCAGAGTACTTCAGGAATAAGATCCAACACATGCACATCCTGTTGACGGATTTTTATGGAAATGTGGATAATGTTCCTGTCAGATATGCCAAGACTGACATATTTTATTCATACGCACATAAACAGAGAGAGAGAAAAAGTGACTGAGAAAGACTATTCCATGAAGTCACTTTTTTTTTTGTCTTTCATTCAAGGGAACTCAATATCTACAGTTCTGTTGAAAAATCAATTTCGAAAATTTAGTAGACGACCGCAAACCTTCCTCTTTTGCTACAATAAAGAGAAAGTAATAATAATAAAACAGTTTAGGGAAGTGACGGCTCAATGATAGCACGCAGAGTTCCCAGGTTCATGTCCATCCAGTGTTACCCTGGAGATTTTTATTTCTGTCTAGGGGCCTCTATAGCCCACTCACTGTCCTCTGATGGACAATGTTGTCTGTAACGAGAGAATACGTTTCGGAGGCCGGCCGTGCACTGATTAGGCTCAGGACGCCAATGACCATAGAATATTGACGCGCCTTAAAAATATTAAATAAATAAATATTTATTTCAAAAATATAATCATTAAAATAACATTAAGCAATTAATAACTTAATCTATTTACTTGAAATAGAGGTGATTATGAAATAGATTGTTTCAAATAAATCAATAACTGAAATGAAAGTAACAATTTCAAATGGTGTCCTATTATGTTCAGCTCTGTACCACCGTATCAATATAAGATTGCCAAGATTTATTTACTATGGGTTATTTATAAGAAATCACATTATATTATAACAACACTAAATCTAATAAATAAATATTTGATAGGGTAATAAAAGTTGAAAGTTTTTCTAAAGTATATAAAAGATTTTGTTGTCTATGTGTCGGCGTATACATATGTTTGGTGGGTTTGTGTGTGAAACAAAAGCTTTAGACGTGTAGGATGTTTAGGTTGTGACCTTTTTCTTCTCTTTTTCTGTTTCCAGAAGGATAAGAGATAAAAACAAGTATTCCCCTGGGATCTATGTAAGCTGACTGGCTGTTGTGAAGAGGACCGACCGTATTTGGTCAGGGGTTTTCCCTTTTTTGCCCTTTTACTGTTTTTATTTTTTTTTGTAGCCCGTCAGGAAAATAATTGTAATGTTAAATTGTAGTATTCATTTGCGTTTTCATGAAGAAAAGTAAAAAAAAAAGAGAAAATAACGCTAATTATATATAAATATAATATTCAGTCACAATTTTGGTAATTACTGCTTCAGATGTAGATAGTATCGCGGGTCGCCATTTTCTTGGATTCATTCAAATCAAAACAGGAAATCGCTAGAGATAAAAAAATATCAAAATCTCTTTTTTCGCAAAAATTGTACAATTGAAGGTGATACTTTTATATCTATACAGACAACATTCCAATTTGAAAGGAATTCGTTGGTCCGTTTTAGAGAAAATTCCAAAAACTAAAAAAAAAGACTATTCAGTAAAGGCGGGCTTCCAATTTCTTTTCCAATTTGTATAGGGATAATGTATAACTTCTTTACTCTATCGTATAGGAGATAGAACAATACTTTGTACTGAAATAGTACTTTACAGGGAAACTTAAGTTCGCTCCCCCAGAACCTCCCAAGAAATCAATTACCACGAGAAAATGCTTCAAATAAAAGGGATAGTTTATAGATGTAAACAGTTTACGAACGAAGTTTAAAATTGTCTTTCAGCCATTTTAGAAAAAATCGCGAAAAACTGAACAAAAACATTCAATAAAGTCGCACTTCCGGTCGATAGATTTCAACTACAACATTATAGTCCACAGCTCAGATTTAGCTTTCTGCGTTTTTTCGTTGTTGATATATTTTTCATATTCACAAACGCACATGTAAACCACACTATTCCTAAATTCTTCGTACGTCAAAATATGTATTACCGTTGAAAATTTGACATGATTGCATTACTTCCTCTTATCAGCATAAAAAATTCTGGTGTGAAACACTCACACGACGTTCTCTTACGGCGAAATTACAAACTTTCTTCACACTTACTTATTAGTGTTAAAAACTGTCGGCATTTTAATGGAGAAACTCATGAAAAACTGAAAAACCCAATCAGTAAAGTCGCATTTCCGGGCATCCAGAAATCTAGTTTCTCGCAACAACATAAAAAATCTGGTGTGAAACATCACACGACATTCTTTTACTGCGAAATGGCAAATTTTCTTCACACTTACTTATTAGTGTTTAAAACCGTCGACATTTTTATGGGGAAAATCACCAAAACTAAAAAAATCTAATCAGTAAATACATTTCTGGTTGATGGATGACACTTCTGGTTGATGGATTTTGCTCGAAATCTTGGAGTCTGCATCAGATTCGGAATAACCGCATCGGTTGTAGTATCTAAATGGCATACCAAGTTTGACCTTCCTGAAACTTTTTCTTTTTAAGATATTCATTTCTCACACATCCACACACACACACACACAAACACACACCATTCTCTAACAACCACTTTTTCGCACTCAGCGGAAATCAAAACGTGTATTTCCGCTTAAAACTTAATTTCGAAAATCTGGCACGATCACAATACTTTCTCTTCCTCATTACAGTTATCACCTTTACTTTTTCTGGTTCTCGCTAACTACTAGGGTTTCTGTCTTGAATCAAAAGACAAAAGCCCCATTCCATTTCCCTCGACCAGCCATTTCCGCCTCCAAACCATCCTTCCACTGCTGCCTCAGACGGACCTCCTTTTCGTCGTTCTGTAGCACCAACTCCAATACTTTCTTAGGCCATTTACTCGGGCTCATTATTTTTACATGAAAGAATTTACATTGAAAATCAATTATAACAGTTGACCAGATTACAAATGTAAATACACGATGAAGATGACACTTTAGTGTCAAAACCGTCCCTGTGAGAGAACAAAATAGAATTATAATAAGACAGAAGAGGTCGGGTGAGTTGGGAAAAAATTTAGAAAATTCAAAATTTCTTACTTTATTTGTATTTGAATTTCAGAATCATGAATTCACAAATACATGATATACAAATTATAAATTGAATTACATGAATTATATGAATTATAAATGATATACATGAATTACAAATTATAGCATGATATTTAAGGAACATATTACAGTACATATTGTTTTTATAAGCAGGCAGATAAAGAATCAATTAAAGTTTACAATTCAGTGTTATTTGTCCCTTTCATCCTTAATAGTAATGGTGAATAGGGACAGTCACTCGGGTGAATCGGGATGGCTTCACAATAATATTTTTCCCTGAAAATTTTGTTATGTCACATGTTTTTTTTTTAATTGTAATTTACATTGGATAGTATCACTGAGTAACTCATAATATCATTTAAATGGCGTGAAAAATGACCTTATAAGGGTTGTATGACTAGGCAAACAGATCATGTGTATATCGTTTTCCTCGCAAAATTTCAAGGCCTGAAAACTCTTGTGGAAAACATGTCCATCCAGAAGCAACAGATATGTTCCAGGAACAGGATGGACTTGAAATGTACGCAACCAGTTCAGAAACGCATCTTCATTTATCCAACGTAAGCTGACATTGTTACGAAAGTGCTATTAGGAAAACCATCCGAAAATTCAACTTGATATCTTTTGCTTTTAAATATTGTAATTTGCATTCTCTCCTTACCAAGTATATCGCTTAAAATATAAATTGTAGAGTTCAGTGTCAGTTCGTGTGTTTTCATTTACACCACCACCAACAACACCATACCTTGCTGCGATTAAAAGAGTTAACGATTTGCAAGATTAACCTTGCAGGATTAATACGTGATAAAGTATAAACAGGCTATCAAGGGGAAAATAGCCAATCAAGCATTCAAGAGTGAGCGAATAATCCAACTCTCAAAGAGTAATTCAAACTGCTGGTAACAAGTCTGTCTCAACTCACTCTTTGCTAAAAGACAGGCCAGAGAGTCTTCACAAACTAGCCACAGTAGCTATTCTCTATTAGCACCAGCAAGCAATTAATTCTAACTACTCACATAGCTATTCAAGCGGACTCACATCAGCCAACGCCATCACCTCACGCAATATACTCTTTTCTTAAATATTAAATATTAAATATTAATTGTATAAAGAGCAATAGCGAGTCGGTGTGTACATCATTTCATCAACAACCCCATATTTTGGCTACCATTGCAAAAACCTGAAACGATTCATAGAAAAATAGTGAAATCATTGAAGAAGAATTTCTTAGCTATTCGACAGTTTTTGTTTCAAATAAATTGTAAAATGAAAATTCTTAATAATATTATGCGAAATATATTTAAAGGTATAAAAAAATTTCGGAAAGAAAAAAGATAATAAAATAAAAAGTAATTTAAATGAAGACAATAGTAGTCTTTGAATGTCTGGTCTATTAATTTGTCTGGTTGGTTCAAAAGATAGAAAAGGGTGAATAAAATGGGAAATGCTGGAATAAAACCTTGAGATAGTTTCAGTTGTGCACGCTAGAGGGTGTTACTGTTGCTGATGGAGGTTTGTTTAAATGGAATGAGGAATTAAAAAAAAAAAAAGAAGAAGGAAAAAGAAAGAAATAGTGAGTAAAAGAAAGCTATGTGACTTCTTTCTTATTGCACGATAGTGGTGACGATATAGCAGTATCGTTGATGATATTGCCGTTGTAGATTGAAATCGACCGCCTACTAGTTTTTCAACAATATACACCTCCTTTCACACTGCTATTCACTCTTTTTACAATCTCCTTTTTAACATGAAAGAATAAGAAGAACTTGGCTGAATAAAATGGTCATAAATACTATAAAAAAAAGAAGGAAACCACGTCGAACGTATTTCAATGACACTTAAAACTTAAAATGTTTGAGTTCTATTTTTACAAAACTCAGCCAAAAAGAAAAAAGTACATTTATTTAGAGGTTCACTGTGATAAACGATATTTTTTATAGATTCTGATATCTCAATTGTATTTGCTAGATTTTTGTCAA